>JASDQU010680800.1:48104-59651 GCA_032191745.1 Picea mariana | reverse complement strand
TAATTTAAGGAGTGATTAAGGAATAAATTAAGGAGAAATTTAAGGAGTGATTCAGGAGTAATTTAAAGAGAAATTTAAGGGGTGATTAAGGAGTAATTTAAGGAGTAATTTAAGGAGCGAATTTGGGGGAGTGAGAGAATTGAGTCTTTTAATAATTCAAAAGAAATTAATTTTGGAGAACCAGAGGCATGTGTGACACTTGGACGGTGGAGACTGTTAGAGGGTTGTCATTAAAAATTAATTAATTAACAATTTATGATTTAGGTCAGTCTCAAAACTCTATAAAAGGAGGGGAAAGGAAGGAAGAAGGGGGGGAGGTGAGCGTAACGTTACGCTGCCGAGTTGTGGCTTGATGGGTTACTTGTGAGGAGTTGGGTATATCTCAACTGTGATTGGAGTGGTAGCTCAGTCGTTGAGTCTTGCTGAGACGCTATTTTATCTCTGGTGCTTGTGTGGCCCCTTTGCGGCTCGGGGGGCTAATGGGGAATAAGAGTACCCCTAGCGTTGGCTGGGAGGTACCGGTGAGCTTTCTTTGGTCGGCAAGCAGAAGCGGCATGGAGCGAGGGAAGCGACACAGCGCGAGGGACGCCTCTGAAGCGGGCGAGTGGCAACGGTATGATTTTAATGGTAAAGTAGAAGGCAGTTTTATATTCGGCAAAATTATTGTTATTGGTGATANAAACAACTCTACAATATCATTGTGGAGTTGTTTATATTCTGATCATGTGTCACCTTAGTTATGATGTCATGTGTTTTGCATTGATATGATTTAGGTGATGTTGTTAATTTCTTAATAGTTATTCCTATTGTACTTCGCTATTCATAGACATAACGAAGGGGTCGTTACATAGTAACCTGGATGGCCAAAGTATGGTTTCTTATGCACTTCGTCTAAAATAGTTAATTTTAGATCTGTTGAATCTGGTATGTAAAGTCTGTTTTTAAATATTAATAGTCCCTTCTTGTCGATACTTATAGCTGGTTTATCCATGTTTGTGATACTATTTTTAAATTTTGCCATTATCTTAGTGTAATTTCCATCGTTGATACTTGTCATCCTTATTCTTTGTTCCAGATCACTTTCTTCCTTACTGATGTTTATCTCAAATAACCCGTGGATTTTGTGGCTTAAAGCATCTACTACTTTATTTTCCTTACCCTTGATATGTCTAACCTCAAAGTCGAATTCACTCAAGAAGGCTAGACACCTTGCTTGTTTTGCATTAAGGTCTAGTTGGTTAAACAGATATTTCACTCCGCTATTATCCATCAATAGTAAGATTTTTCTACCCATTATATAGTGTCGCCACATTTTTATGGCATGTATTACTGTTGCCAATTCTAAGTCATGAGTGACATAATTTCACTCGTGTTCCTTTAATTTCTGGGACTCATAACAATTCACGTGCCCTTCCTGAGTTAGAACACCACCTAGTCCCTCTTTACTTGCATCAATGCATACTGTGAAGTCTTTATCTGGGTCTGCTACCTTCAAAATGGGCATTGATGTCAATAATTCTTCTAGCTTGTTAAAACTGTCTTGACACTTTTGCGACCAGTTAAACTTGGTCCCTTTATTTTGTAATGATGTGATAGGGTAGGCTATCTTGGAGAACCCTTCTATAAATCTGCGATAATATCCGGTGATTCCCATAAATGACCGGATATATACCACATACTTAGGTACTGGTGATTCCATAATGGCTTTTATCTTTTCCGGGTCTACGGAAATACCTTCCGAGGAAATGACATGTCCTAAATATTGTATTTCTTTTTGATAAAAGTCACATTTTTCGAATTTTGCGTATAGTTTGTGTTTCCTTAGTGTTTGTAGAACTAGTCGTAAGTGTTCATCATGTTCCTCCTCCGTTTTAGAATAGACCAGAATATCGTTGATAAATACTACTAAGAAATTGTCTAAGTACTAGCTGAAAATTATGTTCATCAAGCACATAAATGTGGATGGTGCATTAGTGAGTCTGAAAGGTATGACTACAAACTCATAGTGTCTTTATCTTGCTTGAAAATTTGTTTTGTTGATGTCCTAGTCTTTTATCCGAACTTGATGATATCCAGATCGTAAATCCAATTTTGAGAAGATCTTGGCCCCACCAACTTGATCGAACAGATCATTTATCCTAGGTAAGGGGTATTTTTTCTTAATGGTAACTTTGTTCAGTTGTCTATAATCGATACATAGTCTTAGAGTATCATCTTTCTTTTTCACAAAGAGGACCAGTGCTCCCCATGGCGAGACACTTGGTCTGATATACTCTTTATCCAACAATTCTTGTAATTGTATTTTTAATTTTGTCAGTTCAGGTAGACTCATTCAGTAGGGTACTTTTGATATAGGGGCTGATTCGGGTAGTAAGTCTATGGAGAAATCTATTTCTCTCCTAGAAGGCAATTGTGGTATCTCATCAACAAACATGTCTCTGAATTCATGTAGGATAGCAAAGTCTTCTAACTTGGGCTTATCTTCTTTTTCTAAAAGTTTATTTACTTGGATGGCATAAAATTGACATCCCTTTCTAATACATTTCTTGAATTGCATCGCTGAAACTTGTCTAACTGACATAGGTTTTGGTATACCTTGGGCTATTCTAACAGTTCCAAAATTATCTTTATAGCTAAGTATCTTTGTATAACAGTCTAGTACTGCTTTGTGTTGTTCCAACCAATCCATCCCGATAATCATATCATAAGATCCTAGTGGTAGGATGTTCAGATTGGTCCTTATATTTTGACCATCTAAGCTAAACTCAATATTAGAAATAAAATTAACTACTTTTCTTTCAGTACCTATTGCTAGTTGTACAAGCCAAGATTTTTCATGCTTTTGTTTCTTAAGTTTATTCAACTCTACTACAACAGGAGTAATATAACTTAATGAAGCTCCAGGGTGAATTAAAACAAAAATTCAAGTGTCATGGATTTTACCTTCGATTTCTACCACCGAGGACTGGTGGTCAGCTTTTCGACTATCTATGGCTACATTTATCAGATGCAGACTTCTGCCCATGTTATCCACTGTCGAGGCTTCCTGCAAATTGTGAACAACAGTTCTGCTAGCTACAATTAAACATGGATATTTCCTCCTTCGATGAGGTTCTCCACACTCCCAACACTTTAATGGCTCGTGAGAGTTCTCCCCAAACTTCTTCATTCCCAAGTTTACCGGTTTACCGCTACCTTGTGTATTCGAATGATTGGAGTGAAAATCCTTCCTTGGAAAACTTTTTGTTGCATTTTGATAAGGGGCTGGCTGGTATCCCTTCTTCCGCTAGTTTATTCCATCTTGCTTCTTATCCTTCTAGGTCTTGGGAAACTCTACCCACTGTTTCTACTGGTCATAGCACATTCATGCTTTCCTAAATACCTCACTCACATTCGTTCTTTCCTGAATACCTCACTCAAGGATTTGGGGTTTTCAAACTCAATTCTGTCCCTGTAGGATTGTGGTAAACAACTTAAGAATCACTGGATTTTTACCTTATCCTCCTAGATGTATGGTACAAACCTTAGTAGTTCTAGAAATTTATTTATAAGGTCCTCTATCATCATTTGTCGGAGTTGTAACTCATAAAATTCTTTCGTCTTCCTTTCATAATAGCTTTCAGAAAGGTATCATTTCTTGAAATACTTGTTGAAGTCGAACCATTCTAGTTGTTTCTCCTTTAGTCCCTTGGCCAATTTCAGGTCCTGCCACCAAATGTTGGCCTTCCCCTTCAGATTGTAGATGGCCATTCTAGCCTTCATGTTACTGGAATATTTGTAGATTTGGAAGTATTTTTGATGTCCAACAACCATGCCTCGACTTGTTCTCCTGTCCTGTATTCTCCATCAAAAGTAGTTGGCTTAATCTTTTTAAATTCTCCTTCAAGGTGGTCTATTAGTTTTCTTTTTTTGTCTGGTATGGTTTTGTCTTCAGCTGAAGGTGTTCCTTCACACAAACTATCTCATTTTTTTTTTTCGCACCAGAGTTCTTGGAGGACCTTTTTCTAACCTCTTCCTCATGGTTATCATCTTTTGGGATTTTCTTGGTTACTATACTATGCAGCAGGACTTCATTTATCTCTTGTTGTTCCTACTGTGCCTTCTTCAATTTTTCATTGTCGGCCTTGAAAACCTGTAGTTCAACAATAAGGTTCCAATAAGGTTCCTCATTGTTTCCAAAGCCTCCATGGGTTAGCTTCCATCACTGTTCTGTCTTAGATCTCTAGGAGGTCCTTGTTGCAGATTCTCTTCCATCCTAATTTTTGCACCTTCTTCAGCTGCCATTTTTCAACACAAAACATAAAAGCTTTATGTTTGTAATCCACAAGATTTATTAGTTTTTTCATAAATCAGAATATATACTAAGCAATTAATGTGGCCCTGTTCAGGCTTAGTGTTGTAACTTTTGCTCTGATACCATATGTAATGAACCTCAAATTTACCATATAAAAATTTTTTATATGACATAATTCAACTTTATATAAGATTAGAGTTTAAGAGAAGGTAATATTTAATATATCCATAAAGACATCGTTACACCACTCTAGTTTCCTTCGAACAGGAAAATTGTCAAAGTAATCAGTTCTACACACTTAGTTATGCTTGTGATTGCAAGTCTGGATCTTCATGACTGCTCGAACAGTAGATGAATTGAGTGTCTGCTATGTGCACGCGTAAAGGTGAATATTATCATTTTACTATAGAAAATTTTCTTTAACTCTCTTTTAACGACTGTACTTAATTCCACCTACAATTAAGAAAATATCTATATCTTCTCCATATAATAATTTAGGTACTGGTCATGCCCCGTACACAGTGACCTGTAATATGAACTGTTATTATTATACTCCTATCCTGGATGAAGATCCTCCAATGTTTTCTACCAGTCCATTCATTAAAGTATTTGAGTTGTTCCTATAACAATAATTCCTAGTATGTTCCCACGGTTTTGTGAAGAAACAGAGGTCAATCGAGTTTCAGTGATCACAAGTGCCGAATAAAACAAAGGACCCTGTTGTTTTCCGAAATCCAAAATATGGAACGACTGTGGGCCAACATTTCGGGATTCGGGGTTTCACGAGTACAAGAGTCAGACATCAACACACAACATTTCCCGAAATTGTGAAAAGATGTCGAGCACTTCGGGGTTTCGGGGTTCAGGATTTTGTAAATACAAAAGTCAAATTATCAACACACAACAAATCCTGAAATTGTGAAAGGTGATCAGTACTTGAGGAATTCGGAGTTCAGGATTTCATCAGTGCAAGTGCCCAAACAACAACATATGCAAACCTATGAAATGCGGAAAAGCAAAGGTGGGTCCCGCACTTCGGAATTTCGGGGGTCGGAACTTTGCGAGTTCTGATGTCCAAACATCAACATAAACAAATTTATAAAATGTGAAAAAGGAAAAGGTGAGACCTGCATTTCAGAATTTTAGGGTTCAAGGTTTCTTAGTTTTCATACTCAACATACAACAATTCCCGTATTGTGAAAAATAAAAGAACTAACATTTTGGGATTTCGTGATTCGGGGTTTTGTGGTTCGCAAATACCAAAAAACAACACACAATAGCTTCTGAATTCCAAAAAGTGAAAGGATGTTGGACCAACACTTCAGGATTTCAGGATTTGGGGTTTCGGGGTTTCAAATTCCAGACATCCAACATAAACAAACTTCCAAAAAAATGCGAAAAGAGAAGGTCGGACCCACATTTCGGGGTTTCGGGGTTCGGAACTTTGTGAGTTCAAGTGCCCCAAACCTCTTATGTAACCAACTTCTAAAATGAAAAAAGTGGAAGATTCAGGGTTTCAGGGTTCACAACTACCAAACAACAACACACCACAACTTCTGAGTTCTGAAAGGTGAAAGGATGTGGGACCAACACTTCGGGATTTCGGGACTCGGGGTTTCAGGGTTTCAAATGCCAAACATCCAACATAAACAACTTCCAAAAAAATGTGAAAGAGAAGGTGGGACCTCCATTTCGGGGTTTCGGGGTTTGGAACTTCGTGAGTTCAAGTTCCCCAAACCTCTTATGTAACCAACTTCCAAAATGTGAAAAGTGAAAGCTTCGGGGTTTCGAGGTTCGAAACTTCACTAGTTCAAAATCCATACATCAATATACACGAACCTCTGAAAGGTGAAAGGAAAGTTGGTCTAAGTTTTCATATTGAAAAGAATTAAGGTAATAATTCAATCAAAATGCAAAGGAAGAGAGTACTTTGCTTCTATTGTAACTCTTCACACTATTTTCATCACTCCCTGCTCTTTATCCTTTGCGGGTACTCTTGATTTTCATTTTCTGGGAGAACTCTTACTTTCGTCTCTGGGAGATTGAAGGTGTAGAAGGATAAAATATACCTTTACCTCACAGAATTCTAAAATCCTAAGGACTTAGGAATTTTACACGCACAGAAGGGCACAAAGGGTAAAATTTTCTGTATAAGGTAAATTCTATAATATTCACTTATAGCCTCTTTTAGTCAATGCATTAAACGTCAACAGTACTAGATCTGTGCATCTTTGTAAATACATGATTAAGAATATCATTCCATCAGAGATTGGTCATTATAAATGATGTTCTGGGGGATCTGAGTTTGGTTTATTGGGGATTTATCTACAGACAAGATATCCTTCATTGTCGTTAATCTCCTCCTTTCCTTACTTATAGAAATATAAGTACAGATTTCCTTCACATATATTCTCCACAATAAACAAAAATGGAAAACATTACAGTTCCTATTTAATCAATACAATGCGTCTGAAAAATCATTTAGATAGAGAATGGACATCATTCCAATTTGGATTTAATATGACATTGAAATAAAAACAAAGCCATTCAGAATCGAGAGGCGTAGATCAACATATCTGAATCCAATCCATGGGAAGACAAAGGGAAAATCCATGTTCATCCCAATTGTAGAATAGGGCAGCCAAGGTCACTTGCCCGATTCACCCCCTAGCCTGATCATGAATCCATGAGGGTGAACTTGGAAACTCCTCCTCAGCAATGTCCTTCAATTCCAACAGTTATCCTCTTGCCTCACACTTACTCAACAGTGCTCATAGCAGCAAGACAAATCTATTTTCAGTAGACTCCTCTTGCCTCACACTCAATCCACAGTGTTCATAACAGCAAGAGAGCTCAAAAATCCTTTCCTAGCATACTTGCGAGTGTCCTGCCTCCTCGCATATGCTATTTATCAATTTTTTCTCGGGTCTTTTTTGTTCCCTCCTTTGAGGATTTTTGCAGCTCTCTTAATCCCCTATTTTTAGGGGCTACCACTGGAAAAATCTTTGATTTTCCACTTCTCATAATCAGTCTAGAGGCAGTTGCAACATGTTCCCCACTCATGGAGTCATGGTCAACTGATTTTAGCATGGTTGTTCCATTTGTCCTCATGCAATTAATATAAATAATCTATTGTGATACAAGTGTCATAGTCAAATAGTTAGTTGAGTCCAAGCAGATCTCTGCCCAATAGTCAAAATAATTAAATAGAATTATTAAATTCAAAATTCAGAATTTCCATAAATGGCAAATATTTTCTAGATTCGAATTTGCCAAAAACAGAAATAAATTTCTAGCACATAAAAAAATATTTTATTTTTTCGGGGGATGTCACATTGTGACCGTTATTTTCATGTGGCTTGTACTAGTTTTCGAGAGACTGTTTATTATGGATGTCTTTATGATACTTTGGTTGTTACATATTTGCAGACCCACATTCTTGTTTTTTCTAGTGCCTAAATTTCTGCTTGATTTTAATAGCATATCGATAAGCATCACCGAGTGATGATAAGCCTAGAAAATCCATTTCATTTTAGATGTATCGGTGTAGAGCCCCATGGTATTTCAGAACCAAATGTCATTCAAAGTCTTTGATACCCATCTTGGTGCACAAGGTATGGAAGGCATTGGTGGACTTTGGAACTGCTTGGACCCTCTTTTCTCATAGTGTGGTCCATCTCATGTACTGGTCCTCATTGTTTCCAACAGGGTAATACTATTCCTTTACCACATCCACAAAAAAATCCCAAGTGGGCTCGACCCCATATATTCTAGAATCCTCTGTGGGAATTTTCTCCGAGGAAGTTTTCCACCAATGTTTGACATGGGGGAGACATTTAAGGTGTGCGAAGGTGATATTTTCCATGTCTAAAAACTTATGAACAAAGAAATAACCTTCTAACAAATTTAACCATTTGTATAGGGCATCCGCATCTATCTGACCTTCAAATCTAGGAATATAAAAATTAACCTTTACCTTGAAAGGAGATGTTCTTACAAAGTGGTTGTTTGATGAAGATGGGAATGTTGCTATCGATAGTCATAGAAGGATGTGGGAAAAATTCTCCATCATTTCATCCCTCTGTCGTGTGAGAGCTTGCTCAAGCAACATATTGATAGGATTGTTTGCTCAGTCATTTTTTTTTCTTCCACCATGGAGGGTTTCTTGGGCATGCGAGAGAAATTGTATTCAATAGAGACAAGATTGAAACCCAAATTTCTATACTCGGACCTCGTCGAGGATATGCATTGAAAAAAATGATCAAGAACATCCTGCTCTAATACCACTGATCTGGATTATTGTCGGCACGAAATGAGAGCGGAGATATAATAAAGAAATTCACAAACATATCACGGATATCCAATAATATAACAAAAATGTATCAAAGATGCAACTATAAACACAGAGATACAATAATACAATATTTCTATTAATGAAGGAACTGTACAGAGAATGTAAAAATATAGAGTGAAATATTCGCTAGAATGGTGGCAACTTATCTCTAAGAAGAGATGTGATGGCTACTCGCATTCGCAAGAATATGATTACAATGAGGCTCTGAATGCCTTTTTAAAATAAAAAGGAATTTCAAAAACCCTAGACATTCAAAAACATAACCCTAGGATTTGAAGCGCCAAAAGTCATGTTGGTCCTGTTTGGGCAAGTCAGTACATCGACTTCCCGAGGTCGTAACTTTTTCATACGATCTCTCGTTTAGGCGCACGATAGCCTGTTGGAAGGGTATCATCGAGGAGATTCATTTTGGGGGCTCAATCATGCCTTCGGCTATCATTCAGAAGCTCGATCCTAAAAAAACTTCATTAAGGCCCTCAAAATGGCCCTAGAAGTTAAAACTGCTAAAAATAGTAAATTGCCAAAATTGGCAGAAAATTGTTTTGAGCAAGTTGAAAAAGGTGGGTGGCTACTGATATCCACCTGGACCAATACTCCCTCCTTAGGAATCAATGTTATCCATTGCATTGAGTTTTCGGGGGAGAGGGGGAAGCGTTTGCTGAATATGAATCTTAGTGAGTTGCTTGCCTTGCTAGAGACATTGCACTGCTTGGTTTGTGGAAGGTTCTCACGAACCTGTTGCTGGAGGGGTTGAATTTGTTCAACAAGTTGGGATACATGAGATTTTTGTGTGTAAACAAAATATTTTCACCTTGTTGTAGTATTTTTGACCCTCTTCTATTCTATAGAGGGTGCTTGGGCCGAGGTTGTAGTGGTTGTAGTATCCTCCTGTTCACCTTTTGAACAGATTGTGAAGAAGCTTAATTTTGTAATATGAGATACTACCTTGCAACATTTTTTGGGTGGGACATTAGTTGGAACTACCTATCGTATTCTGTAGAGATGACCCCCCAAAGTAACAATGACACTATAGAGTCGAGACTCATAAATAACATGGTACTTCCACATATATGGCTGGCCCAAGAGAACATCACAAACATATAATAGGGAAACATCACATAATACCTCATCCTTTAAGGGTTGGATGTTGTATGACAATTAAAATTGTTGGCTAACATGAAGATATCATCCTTGGTGAAGCCACCTGATGTTGTATGGTTGCGTTTGCGGTGTTGTCGAAAATCCCAACTATTTGACGACCTCTACTGAGATGACGTTCTTGTGGATTTCTCTATCAACAATAAAATGCAGCGGGGTCCTCTTCACCAACATATGTGAATGAAAAATGTGCTCCCCCTCTTCAGGATCTGTTGGTTGTTCTGGTTGAATTGTTGCGGTCATGAGAATAACAGTAGGGTCTGCATTGATGATCTATCCTTTACCAATATTTTCATAATTAGATCCATATTCAGGGTTCAACTCCTTTTCTTTGATCTCAGCCACCAATTACTCTTTTGAATGACATTCTTGGGTGTTGTGCCAGAGGATTTTATGGAAATCACACCATTTTCCAGTGTCCTTCTTTTTCTTCCCGTGACCCTTCTTTTCCTGTGGCTTGGACTGGTTTTTGAGAGACTATTTATTAGGGTCATCTTTATCATACTTTGGTTGTTGCATATTTTCAGACCCAAACTCTTGTTTGTTCCGGTGCCTATATTTCTACTCAATTTTAACAACATATCGATAAGAAACACCAAGTGATGAGATGTCTAGAAAATCCATTTCAATTTGGATGTATCGGTGTAGAGCCCCATGGTATTTTAGAACCAAATGTCATTCAGAATCTTCGATACCCAGCTTTGTGCGCAAGGTATGGAAGGTATTGGTGAACTGTGGAACTGATTGACCCATCTCTTTCCGTAGTGTGTTCCATATCATGTACTGGTCCTCATAGTTTCCAGCAGCGTAATATTGTTCCTTTATCGCATCCACACAAAAATCCCAAGTGGGCTGGACCCCATATATTCCAGACTCCTCTATGTAACTTCTATCCCAATAAGTTTCCCACCAATGTTTGACATGGGGGAGAGCTTTAAGGATTGTGAAGGTGGACTTTTTCCTGTCGAAAAAATTATGAACAAAGAAATAACCTTCTAACAGATTTAACCATTTGTCTACGGTATTCGCATCTATCTGACCTTCAAATATGGGAATATCAAAATTAAGTTGTACCTTGAAAGGAGAGGTGCTTCCAATGTTGTTGTTTGATAAAGATACGCCCGTTTCTATCGGCAAGCATTGAATGATGTGGGAAAAATTCTCCATCATTTCATCCCTCTGTCGCGTGAGATCTTGCTCAAGCAACAGATTGATAGGATCGTCTACTCCATCATTTTTAGTTTATTCCACCATGAAGGGTTTCTTGGGTGTGCGAGAGTGATTGTAATTATTTTTCGTTAAAAGTCCCAATCAACCCTTTCGACATTTCAACATTTTGGCCACTGGGGGTTCCAAGGGGCAGAGATATCTCTTGCAATTGGATTTCCCGAAATCGTGAAACTTGAAGTTGCAATTCACAAAAACATGGAGGAGAAGGCGCTGGGACATTTTGGATTTTTTAGCAAATGGAGACTCCAAGGAACAAGGATACTCCTTGTGTCCTTATTTCACAAAACGTGAAATCTTGAAGGAACAAGCATCGGGACATTTCGGCATTTTTCCATTTCGACATTTCGGCCACCGGGGTTCGAGAGGGGAAAGGAGGGACCCTTGCATCGCAGTTCCCCGAGTCACGAAAGTCGATAGTGGTTTGGATTTAAGTGCATGGACATAGAGTTGTGGTCATGTGGACGGAGGTTAAGGGAGGAGCCAAGGCCAGTTATGCCCTTTTCAGCATGCC
>JASDQU010680800.1:22242-40162 GCA_032191745.1 Picea mariana | reverse complement strand
GAAACATCGGAAGACTATTTAAAACCTTTCACTCAAAATTGGTTGATACTTCCGCATCTTTTCATGTCTTTCCAATTGAAAAGATCTTACAATAAATCCATAGAACATTCTGATCCCATTAATTTCAATTCAGGATATGACAAGAACAAGAACAAGAAGGATGAGATGATCTCAGAGAATCAAGGATCGAGCGAAACTCATTCGGAAAAGGATGAGAATGATATCAATTCGAAGATCGATTCGACTCTCATTTCAACTGAAATTAAGTATTGGGAACCTGAAAAAGATTTTTGTGAAGATCCATTCAGAAGAAATAAAACGGAGATTGAGAAACGAAGAGAAAGATCAATTATTTGTTCTCTTTCAATAAAAGAGAGAAAAAAAATAAAAATAGAATCAGATTTGTCCTCAAAGCGTTTATTAGAATATTCTCCAATCTCTTGGGCGGAAGAATTATTTACAAAAGATCAAAGATATACAGAAGAGATTATGACATAATTCAACTTCGTTTAAGCTTAGAGTTTAAGAGAAGGTAAGATTCAATTCAATCCATAAAGAAATCATTACACCAGTCTAGTTTACTTCCAACAAGAAAATTGTCAAAGTAATAAGTTCTGCACACTTATTTACACTTGTCATTGCAAGTATGGATCTTCATGACTGCTCAAATAGTAGGTGACTTTATTGTCTGCTATGTGCGCGCGTAAAGGTGAATATTATCATTTTACTGTAGAAAATTTTCTTTAACTATCTTTTAACATCTATACTTAATTCCACCTACAATTAAGCATATATCTATATCTTCTCCATATAATAATATAGGTATTGGTCATGCCCTATACACAATGATCTGTAATATGAACTGTTATTATTATATTTCTATCGCGGATGAAGATCCTCCAACATTTTCTACCAGTCCATTCATTACAGTATTTGAGTTGTTCCTATAACAATAATTCCTACTATGTTCCCACAGCTTTGTGAAGAAACATAGGTCAATTGGGTTTCAGTGATCACAAGTGCCGAATAAAACAAAGGACCCTGTTGTTTGTTGAAATCTGAAATATGGAACAACTGTGGGCCAGCATTTCGGGGTTTCAGGATTCAGGGTTTCACGAGTACAAGAGCCTGACATCAACACACAACATTTCCCGAAATTGCGAAAAGATGTCGAGCACTTCGGGGTTTCGTAAATACAAAAGTCAAATCATCAACACACAACAACTCCCGAAATTGTGAAAGGTGATCAGTACTTCGGGAATTCAGAGTTTAGGATTTCACAAGCGCAAGTGCCCAAACAACAACATATACAAACCTCTGAAATGTAGAAAAGGAAAGGTGGGTCCCGCACTTCAGAATTTCAGGGTTCAGAACTTCGCGAGTTCCAGTGTCCAAACATCGACATAAACAAATTTCTGAAATGCGAAAAAGGAAAAGGTTAGACCCGCATTTCAGGATTTTAGGGTTCAGGGTTTCTCGATTTTCATACTCAACATACAACAATTTTTGTATTGCGAAAAATAAAAGAACTAACATATCGGGATTTTGGGATTCGGGGTTTCAGGGTTTGCAACTACCAAACAATAACACACAACAACTTCTGAATTTGGAAAGGTGAAAGGATGTGGGACCAACACTTCGGGATTTCAGGATTTGGGGTTTCGAGGTTTCAAATGCCAGACATCCAACATAAACAAACTTCCAAAAAAATGCGAAAAGAGAAGGTGGGACCCGCATTTCGGGGTATCGGGGTTTAGAACTTTGTGAGTTCAAGTGACCCAAACCTCTTATGTAACCAACTTCCGAAATGTGAAAAGTGGAAGCTTCGAGGTTTCAAGGTTCACAACTACCAAACAACAACACACAACAACTTCTGAATTCCGAAAGGTGAAAGGATGTGGGACCAACACTTCAGGATTGCGGGATTCAGGGTTTCATGGTTTCAAATGCCAAACATCCAACATAAACAACTTCCAAAAAAATGCAAAAGAGAAGGTGGGACCCTCATTTCGGGGTTTCCGGGTTCGGAACTTCATGAGTTCAAGTTCCCCAAACCTCTTATGTAACCAACTTCCGAAATGTGAAAAGTGGAAGCTTCAGGGTTTTGGGGTTCAGAACTTCGCAAGTTCATAATCCATACATCAATATACACAAACCTCCAAAAGGCGAAAATAAAGTTGGACTAAGTTTTCCTGTTGAAAAGAATTAAGGTAATAATTCAATCAAAACACAAAGGAAGAGAGTACTCTGCTTCTACTGTAACTCTTCACACTATTTTCATCACTCCCTTCTCTTTATCCTTTGCGGGTACTCTTGATTTTCGTTTTTTGGGAGAACTCTTACTTTTGTTTCTAGGAGACTGAAGGTGTAGAAGGATAGGATATGCCTTTACCTCACATAATTTCGAAAGCCTAAGGACTTAGGAATTTTACATGCACAAAAAGGCACAAAGGATAAAATTTTCTGTATAAGGTAAATTCTATAATATTCACATAGAGCCTCTTCTAATCAATGCATTAAACGTCAACAGTACTAGATCTATGCATCTTTGTAAATACATGATTAAGAATATCATTCCATCAGAGATTGGTCATTATAAATGATGTTCCGAGGGATCTGAGTTTGGTTTCCTAAGGATTTATCTACAGAGAGGATATGTCTAATTTTCGTTAATCTCCTCCTTTCCTTACTTACTTATAGAAATATAATTACATATTTCCTTCACATATATTCTCCATAACAAACAAAAATGGAAAACATTATAGTTTCAATTTAATCAATACAATGCATCAGAAAAATCATTTAGACAGAGAATGGACATCATTCTAGTTCGGATTTAATATGAAATTGAAATAAAAACGTATCCATTCACAATCGAGAGGGGTAGATCAACATATCTGAATCCAATCCACGGGAAGAAAAAGGGAGAAACCACATTCCTCCCAACCATAGAATAGGGAAACCAAGTTCACTTGCCCGATTCACCCCCTAGTCTGACCATGAATCCATGAGGGCGAACTTGGAAACTCCTCCTCAGCAATGTCCTTCAATTCCAACAGTTATCCTCTTGCCTCGCACTTACTCAACAGTGCTCATAACAACAAGATAAATCTGTTTTTAGCATACTCCACTTGCCTCACACTCAATCCACAGTGTTCATAACAACAAGAGAGCTCAAAAATCCTTTCCCAGCATACTTGGCAGTGTCCTGCCTCCTCGCATATGTTATTTATCAATTTTTGCCCGGGTCTTTTTTTTCCCTCCTTTGGGGATTTTCACAGCTCTCTTAATCCCTGATTTTCAAGGGCTTCCAGTGACCAAATCTTTGATTTTCCACTTCTCATAATCAGCCTAGAGGCAGTTTCAACATGTTCCCCACTCATGGAGTCATGGTCAGCTGATTTTAACATGGTTGTTCCATTTGTCCTCCTGCAATTAATATAAATAATCTATTGTGATATAAGTGTCATAGTCAAATAGTTAGTTGAGTCTAAACAGATATCTGCCCAGCAGTCACAATAATTAAATACAATTATTAAATTCGAAATTCAGAATTTCCATAAATGGAAAAAATTTTCTAGATTCGAATTTGCCAAAAAAGGAAATAAATTTCCAGCACATAAAAAAACATTTTATTTTTTTGGGGGATGCCACATCATTTCCCCCTTCAGTAAAATAGTATCCTCAGTGTTTGTTCCTTTCCTGGAATAGGATTGGATGAGATTTCTGCAAATCTCCTTCCAATTCCCAAGTGGCCTCCTTAGGACTAAAGTGCTTCCATTGCACCTTTACCTGAGCGACGACTCTGTTCCGAGGTGTTATTTATCTCCAGTCCAGAATGAGTAGGGGTTCCACCTGGAACTTTCCCTCGGGTTCCACCTATACCAAGTTCCAATCAATCCTATGAGTAGGTTCATGGATATACTTTTTCAACAAAGAAACATGAAATACATTATGAATTCTTAGATTAGTTGGAAGTGCAAGTTGATATGCTACAGGTCCAATTCAAGCTAGCATATCAAAGGGCCCACAAAACCTAGGTGTCATATTGGCATAAATCCCCAACTTCAGCGATATTTTTTGGGCTTTGACCTTCAAATAAACATGGTCTCCCAGTTGAAATTCCAAGTGTCTTCTTTTCTGATCTGCATAACTCTTTTGTATGTCCTGTGCTTCTTTCAAGTTCTATTGTACATTATTTACCATGTTCTCCATTTATTGGACCATCTTTGGTCCAACCATGAGTCTGTCAGTCAGGTTATCATAGCTAATTAGAGTTGTACACTTTCTACTGTACAGTATTTTGAAAGGGCTCAAGTTAGCCGAATTTTGGTACCCATTGTTATATGCAAAATCTACCGAGTGTAGGTAGTCTTCCCACTTGTTCGGCTTTGTTCTTACATACATGTGGAGCATATCCTATATGATTTGATTTTTCCTTTCAGTCTTTCCATCTGTTTGTGGATGATAACTCATACTGAAATTCAAATTAGTATTTATCGCTGCAAACAATTCCTTCCAAAAAGTGGATGTGAATTTTACGTCTCTATCTGAAATCACCATTTTAGGAATACCATGCAGTCTAAAAATTTATTTCATGAATATTTCAACAATGTTAATAGATTTAAAAGTAGACTTTACAGGAATCAAACGTGTAGACTTACTGAGTTTATCGATTGCAACCATGATTGAATCATTCTGTTTCTAAGTTTTAGGAAAACCTGTTATAAAGTCCAGCGATATGGTCTCCCATTTCCATTTTGGTACTGGTAATGGCTGTAATAGGCCGACTGGATGTTGGTGTTCGGCCTTAAGCTACTAACAATCTTGGCACCTAGCCAAGTACTCTTCTGCTTCACCCTTCATATTAGGCCAAAAAAATAGTTTTCTTAGTGTTGTTATTGTTTTCTAGTAACCTGGATGGCCAGAGTATGGTTTCTTATGCACTTCGTCTAAAATAGTTAATTTTAGATCTATTGAATTTGGTATGTAAAGACTGTTTTTAAATATTAATAGTCCCTTCTTGTCGATACTTATATCTGTTTTATCCATGTTTGTGATACTATTTTTAAATTTTGCCATTATCTTAGTGTAATTTCCATCATTGATACCTGTCGTCCTTATTCTTTGTTCCAGATCACTTTCTTCCCTGCTGATGTTTATCTCAAATAACCCGTGGATTTTGTGGCTTAAAGAATCTGCTACTTTATTTTCCTTACCCTTGATATGTCTAACCTCAAATTCGAATTCACTCAAGAAGGCTAGACACCTTGCTTGTGTTGCATTAAGGTCTAGTTGGTTAAACAGATATTTCACTCCGCTATTATCCATCAATAGTAAGATTTTTCTACCCATTATATTGTGTCGCCACATTTTTATGGCATGTATTACTTCTGCCAATTTTAAGTCATGAGTGACATAATTTCACTCGTGTTCCTTTAATTTCTGGGACTCATAACAAATCACGTGCCCTTCCTGAGTTAGAACACCACCTAGTCCCTATTTACTTGCATCAATGCATACTGTGAAGTCTTTATCTGGGTCTGCTACCTTCAAAATGGGCATTGATGTCAATAATTCTTCTAGCTTGTTAAAACTGTCTTGACACTTTTGCGACCAGTTAAACTTGGTCCCTTTCTTTTGTAATGATGTGATAGGGTAGGCTATCTTGGAGAACCCTTCTATAAATCTACGATAATATCCGGTGATTCCCATAAATGACCGGATATCTACCACATATTTAGGTACTGGCCATTCCATAATGGCTTTTATATTTTCCGGGTCTACGGAAATACCTTCCGAGGAAATGACATGTCCTAAATATTGTATTTATTTTTGATAAAAGTCACATTTGTCGAATTTTGTGTATAGTTTGTGTTTCCTTAGTGTTTGTAGAAATAGTCGTAAGTGTTCATCATGTTCCTCCTCCATTTTAGAATAGACCAGAATATCGTCGATAAATACTACTAAGAACTTGTCTAAGTGCTAGCTGAAAATTATGTTCATCAAGCACATAAATGTGGATGGTGCATTAGTGAGTCCGAAAGGTATGACTACAAACTCATAGTGTCTGTATCTTGCTCGAAAAGTTGTTTTGTTGATGTCCTAGTCTTTTATTCTAACTTGATGATATCCAGATCGTAAATCCAATTTTGAGAAGATCTTGGCCCCACCAACTTGATCGAACAGATCATTTATCCTAGGTAAGGGGTATTTGTTCTTAATGGTCACTTTGTTCAGTTGTCTATAATCGATACATAGTCTTAGAGTATCGTCTTTCTTTTTCACAAAGAGGACCAGTGCTCCCCATGGAGAGACACTTGGTCTGATATACTCTTTATCCAACAATTATTGTAATTGTATTTTTAATTTTGTCAGTTCGGGTAGACTCATTCGGTAGGGTGCTTTTGAGATAGGGGCTGATTCGGGTAGTAAGTCTATGGAGAAATCTATTTCTCTCCTATAAGGCAATTCTGGTATCTCATCAACAAACATGTCTCTGAATTCACGTAGGACAACAAAGTCTTCTAACTTGGGCTTATCTTCTTTTTCTAAAAGTTTCTTTACTTGGATGGCATAAACTTGACATCCCTTTCTAATACATTTCTTGAATTGCATCCCTGAAACTTGACTGACTGACATAGGTTTTGGTATACCTTGGGCTATTCTAACAGTGCCAAAATTATCTTTATAGCTAAGTATCTTTGTATAACAGTCTAGTACTGCTTTGTGTTGTTCCAACCAATCCATCCCGATAATCATATCATAAGATCCTAGTGGTAGGATGTTCAGATTGGTCCTTATATTTTGACCATCTAAGCTAAACTCAATATTAGAAATAAAATTAACTACTTTTGTTTCAGTACCTATTGCTAGTTGTACAAGCCAAGATTTTTCGTGCTTTTGTTTCTTAAGTTTATTCAACTCTACTACAACAGGAGTAATATAACTTAACGAAGCTCCAGGGTGAATTAAAACAAAAATTCAAGTGTCATGGATTTTACCTTCGATTTCTACCACTGAGGACTGGTGGTCATCTTTTCGACTATCTATGACTACATTTATCAGATGCAGACTTCTGCCCATGTCATCCACTGTCGAGGCTTCTTGCAAATTGTGAACAACAGTTCTGCTAGCTACAATTAAACATGGATATTTCCTCCTTAGATGAGGTTCTCCACACTCCCAACACTTTAATGTCTCGTGAGAGTTCTCCCCAAACTTCTTCATTCCCAAGTTTATCGGTTTACCGCTACCTTGCATATTCGGATGATTGGAGTGAAAATCCTTCCTTGGAAAACTTTTTGTTGCATTTTGATAAGGGGTTGGCTGGTATCCCTTCTTCCGCTAGTTTATTCCATATTGTTTCTTATCCTTCTAGGTCTTGGGAAACTCTACCCACTGTTTATACTGGTCATAGCACATTCATGCTTTCCTAAATACCTCACTCACATTCGTGCTTTCCTGAATACCTCACTCAAGGATTTGGGGTTTTCAAACTCAATTCTGTCCCTGTAAGATTGTGGTAAACAACTTAAGAATCACTGGATTTTTACCTTATCCTCCTGGATGTATGGTACAAACCTTAGTAGTTCTAGAAATTTATTTATAAGGTCCTCTATCATCATTTGTCCGAGTTGTAACTCATAAAATTATTTCGTCTTCCTTTCATAATAGCTTTCAGAAAGGTATCATTTCTTGAAATGCTTGTTGAAGTCGAACCATTCTAGTTGTTTCTCCTTTATGCCCTTGGCCAATTTCAGGTCCTGCCACCAAATGTTGGCCTTCCCCTTCAGATTGTAGATGGCCATTCTGACCTTCATGTTATTGGAATATTTGTAGATTTGGAAGTATTTTTGATGTCCAACAACCATGCCTCGACTTCTTCTCCTGTCCTGGATTCTCCATCAAAAGTAGTTGGTTTAATCTTTTTAAATTCTCCTTCAAGGTGGTCTGTTAGTTTTATTTTTTTGTTTGGTATGGTTTTGTCTTCAGCTGAAGGTGTTTCTTCACACAAACTGTCTCATTTTTTTTTTTTCGCACCAGAGTTCTTGGAGGCCCTTTTTCTAACCTCTTCCTCATGGTTATCATCTTTTGGGATTTTCTTGGTTACTATACTACGCAGCAAGACTTCATTTATCTCTTGTTGTTCCTACTGTGCCTTCTTAAATTTTTCATTGTCGGCCTTGAAAACCTGTAGTTCAACAATAACGTTCCTCATTGTTTCCAAAGCCTCCATGGGTTAGCTTCCATCACTGTTCTGTCTTAGATCTCTAGGAGGTCCTTGTTGCAGATTCTCTTCCACCCTAATTTTTGCACCTTCTTCAGTTGCCATTTTTCAACACAAAACATAAAAGCTTTATGTTTGTAATCCACAAGATTTATTAGTTTTTTCATAAATCAGAATATATACTAAGCAATTAATGTGGCCCCGTTCAGGCCTAGTGTTGTAACTTTTTCTCTGATACCATATGTAATGAACCTAAAATTTACCATATAAAAAAAATTTATATGACATAATTCAACTTTATATAAGATCAGAGTTTAAGAGAAGGTAATATTCAATTCGATCCATAAAGACATCATTACACCACTCTAGTTTCCTTCAAACAGGAAAATTGTCAAAGTAATCAGTTCTACACACTTAGTTATGCTTGTGATTGCAAGTCTGGATCTTCATGACTGCTCGAACAGTAGATGACTTGAGTGTATGCTATGTGCACGCGTAAAGGTGAATATTATCATTTTACTATAGAAAATTTTCTTTAACTCTCTTTTAATGACTGTACTTAATTCCACCTACAATTAAGAAAATATCTATATCTTCTCCATATAATAATTTAGGTACTGGTCATGCCCCATACACAGTGACCTATAATATGAATTGTTATTATTATACTCCTATCCTGGATGAAGATCCTCCAATGTTTTCTACCAGTCCATTCCTTAAAGTATTTGAGTTGTTCCTATAACAATAATTCCTAGTATGTTCCCACGGTTTTGTGAAGAAACAGATGTCAATCAGGTTTCACTGATCACAAGTGCTGAATAAAACAAAGGACCCTGTTGTTTTCCAAAATCCAAAATATGGAACGACTATGGGCCAACATTTCAGGATTCGGGGTTTCACGAGTACAAGAGTCGGACATCAACACACAACATTTCCCGAAATTGTGAAAAGATGTCGAGCACTTCGGGGTTTCGAGGTTCAGGATTTTGTAAATACAAAAGTCAAATCATCAACACACAACAAATCCTAAAATTGTGAAAGGTGATCAGTACTTGAGGAATTCGGAGTTCAGGATTTCGGCAGTGCAAGTGCCCAAACAACAACATATGCAAACCTATGAAATGCGGAAAAGCAAAGGTGGGTCCCGCACTTCAGAATTTCGGGGGTCGGAACTTTGCGAGTTCTGATGTCCAAACATCAACATAAACAAATTTATGAAATGTGAAAGAGGAAAAGGTGAGACCTGCATTTCGGGATTTCATGGTTCAAGGTTTCTCAGTTTTCATACTCAACATACAACAATTCCCGTATTGTGAAAAAGAAAAGAACTAACATTTTGGGATTTTGGGATTCGGGGTTTTTGGGGTTCGCAACTACCAAAAAACAACACACAACAGCTTCTGAATTTTGAAACGTGAAAGGATGTTGGACCAACACTTCAGGATTTCAGGATTTGGGGTTTCGGTGTTTCAAATTCCAGACATCCAACATAAACAAACTTCCAAAAAAATGCGAAAAGAGAAGGTCGGACCCACATTTCGGGGTTTCGGGGTTCGGAACTTTGTGAGTTCAAGTGCCCCAAACCTCTTATGTAACCAACTTCTAAAATGAAAAAAGTGGAAGCTTCAGGGTTTCAGGGTTCACAACTACCAAACAACAACACACCACAACTTCTGAATTCTGAAAGGTGAAAGGATGTGGGACCAACACTTCAGGATTTCAGGATTCGGGGTTTCAGGGTTTCAAATGCCAAACATCCAACATAAAAAACTTCCAAAAAAATGTGAAAGAGAAGGTGGGACCTGCATTTCGGGGTTTCGGGGTTTGAAACTTCATGAGTTCAAGTTCCCCAAACCTCTTATGTAACCAACTTCCAAAATGCGAAAAGTGAAAGCTTCGGGGTTTCGAGGTTCGAAACTTCACTAGTTCAAAATCCATACATCAATATACACGAACCTCTGAAAGGTGAAAGGAAAGTTGGACTAAGTTTTCGTATTGAAAAGAATTAAGGTAATAATTCAATCAAAATGTAAAGGAAGAGAGTACTTTGCTTCTATTGTAACTCTTCACACTATTTTCATCACTCCCTGCTCTTTATCCTTTGCGGGTACTCTTGATTTTCATTTTCTGGGAGAACTCTTACTTTCGTCTCTGGGAGATTGAAGGTGTAGAAGGATACAATATACCTTTACCTCACAAAATTCTGAAAGCCTAAGGACTTAGGAATTTTACACGCACAGAAGGGCACAAAGGGTAAAATTTTCTGTATAAGGTAAATTCTATAATATTCACTTATAGCCTCTTTTAGTCAATGCATTAAACGTCAACAGTACTAGATCTGTGCATCTTTGTAAATACATGATTAATAATATCATTCCATCAGAGATTGGTCATTATAAATGATGTTCTGGGGGATCTGAGTTTGGTTTATTGGGGATTTATCTACAGACAAGATCTCCTTCATTGTCGTTAATCTCCTCCTTTCCTTACTTACTTATAGAAATATAAGTACAGATTTCCTTCACATATATTCTCCACAATAAACAAAAATGGAAAACATTACAGTTCCCATTTAATCAATACAATGCGTCTGAAAAATCATTCAGATAGAGAATGGACATCATTCCAATTTGGATTTAATATGACATTGAAATAAAAAAAAAGCCATTTAGAATCGAGAGGCGTAGATCAACATATCTGAATCCAATCCATGGGAAGACAAAGGGAAAATCCATGTTCATCCCAACCGTAGAATAGGGCAGCCAAGGTCACTTGCCCGGTTCACCCCCTAGCCTGACCATGAATCCATGAGGGTGAACTTGGAGACTCCTCCTCAGCAATGTCCTTCAATTCCAACAGTTATCCTCTTGCCTCACACTTACTCAACAGTGCTCATAGCAGCAAGACAAATCTATTTTCAGCAGACTCCTCTTGCCTCACACTCAATCCACAGTGTTCATAACAGCAAGAGAGCTCAAAAATCCTTTCCTAGCATACTTGCCAGCGTCCTGCCTCCTCGCATATGCTATTTATCAATTTTTGTTCGGGTTGTTTTTTTTCCCTCCTTTGGGGATTTTTGCAGCTCTCTTAATCCCTGATTTTTAGGGGCTACCAGTGGCCAAATCTTTGATTTTCCACTTCTCATAATTAGTCTAGAGGTAGTTCCAACATGTTCCCCACTCATGGAGTCATGGTCAACTGATTTTAGCATGGTTGTTCCATTTGTCCTCATGCAATCAATATAAATAATATATTGTGATACAAGTGTCATAGTCAAATAGTTAGTTGAGTCCAAACAGATCTCTGCCCAATAGTCACAATAATTAAATACAATTATTAAATTCAAAATTCAGAATTTCCATAAATGGCAAATATTTTCTAGATTCGAATTTGCCAAAAACGAAAATAAATTTCCAGCACATAAAAAAATATTTTATTTTTTGGGGGGATGTCACATTGTGACCGTTATTTTCATGTGGCTTGTACTAGTTTTCGAGAGACTGTTTATTAGGGATGTCTTTATGATACTTTGGTTGTTACATATTTGCAGACCCACACTCTTCTTTTTTCTAGTGCCTAAATTTCTTCTTGATTTTAATAGCATATCGATAAGCATCACCGAGTGATGATAAGCCCAGAAAATCCATTTCATTTTAGATGTATCGATGTACAGCCCCGTGGTATTTCAGAACCAAATGTCATTCAAAGTCTTTGATACCCATCTTGGTGCACAAGGTATGGAAGGCATTGGTGGACTTTGGAACTGCTTGGACCCTCTTTTCTCATAGTGTGTTCCATCTCATGTACTGGTCCTCATTGTTTCCAATAGGGTAATACTATTCCTTTACCACATCCACAAAAAAATCCCAAGTGGGCTCGACCCCATATATTCTAGAATCCTCTGTGGGACTTTTCTCCCAGGAAGTTTTCCACCAATGTTTGACATGGGGGAGAGATTTAAGGTGTGCGAAGGTGATATTTCCCCTGTCTAAAAACTTATGAACAAAGAAATAACCTTCTAACAAATTTAACCATTTGTATAGGGCATCCGCATCTATCTGACCTTCAAATCTAGGAATATAAAAATTAACCTTTACCTTGAAAGGAGATGTTCTTACAAAGTGGTTGTTTGATGAAGATGGGAATGTTGCTATCGATAGTCATAGAAGGATGTGGGAAAAATTCTCCATCATTTCATCCCTCTGTCGTGTGAGAGCTTGCTCAAGCAACATATTGATAGGATTGTCTGCTCAGTCATTTTTTTTTCTTCCACCATGGAGGGTTTCTTGGGCATGCGAGAGAAATTGTATTCAACAGAGACAAGATTGAAACCCAAATTTCTATACTCAAACCTCGTCGAGGATATGCATTGAAAAAAATGATCAAGAACATCCTGCTCTAATACCACTGATCTGGATTATTGTCGGCACGAAATGAGAGCGGAGATATAATAAAGAAATTCACAAACATATCACGGATATCCAATAATATAACAAAAACGTATCAAAGATGCAACTATAAACACAGAGATACAATAATACATTATTTCTATTAATGAAGGAACTGTACGGAGACTGTAAAAATATAGAGTGAAAGATTCGCTAGAATGGTCGCAACTTATCTCTAAGAAGAGATGTGATGGCTAATCGCATTCGCAAGAATATGATTACAATGAGGCTCTGAATGCCTTTTTAAAATAAAAAGGAATGTCAAAAACCCTAAACATCCAAAAACATAACCCTAGGATATGAAGCGCCAAAAGTCATGTTGGTCTTGTTTGAGCAAGTCAGTACATCAACTTCCCAAGGTTGTAACTTTTTCATACGATCTCTCGTTTAGGCGCACGATAGCCTGTTGGAAGGGTATCATTGAGGAGATTCATTTTGGGGGCTCAATCATGCCTTCGGCTATCATTCAGAAGCTCGATCCTAAAAAACCTTCATTAAGGCCCTCAAAATGGCCCTAGAAGTTAAAACTGCTAAAAATAGTAAATTGCCAAAATTGGCAGAAAATTGTTTTGAGCAAGTTGAAAAAGGTGGGTGGCTACTAATATCTACCTAGACCAATACTCCCTCCTTAGGAATCAATGGTATCCATTGCATTGAGTTTTCGGGGGAGAGGGGGAAGCGTTTGCTGAATATGAATCTTAGTGAGTTGCTTGCCTTGCTAGAGACATCGCGCTGCTTGGTTTGTGGAAGGTTCTCACGAACCTGTTGCTGGAGGGGTTGAATTTGTTCAACAAGTTGGGATACATGAGATTTTTGTGTGTAAACAAAATATTTTCACCTTGTTGTAGTATTTTTGACCCTCTTCTATTGTATAGAAGGTGCTTGGGCCGAGGTTGTAGTGGTTGTAGTATCCTCCTATTCGCCTTTTGAACAGATTGTGAAGAAGCTTAATTTTGTAGTATGAGATACTACCTTGCAACATTTTTTGGGTGGGACAGTAGTTGGAACTACCTATGGTATTCTGTAGAGATGACCCCCCAAAGTAACAATGACACTATAGAGTCGAGACTCATAAATAACATGGCACTTCCACATATATGGCTGGCCCAAGAGAACATCACAAACATATAGTAGGGAAACATCACATAATACCTCATCCTTTAAGGGTTGGATGTTGTATGACAATTAAAATTGTTGGTTAACATGAAGATCTCATCCTTGGTGAAGCCACCTGATGTTGTATGGTTGCGGTTGCGATGTTGTCGAAAATCCCAACTATTTGACGACCTCTACTAAGATGACGTTCTTATGCATTTCTCTATCAACAATAAAATGCAGCGGGGTCCTCTTCACCAACATATGTGAATGAAAAATGTGCTCCCCCTCTTCAGGATCTGTTGGTTGTTCTGGTTGAATTGTTGCGGTCATGGGAATAACAGTAGGGTCTGCATCAATGATCTGTCCTTTACCAATATTTTCATAATTATATCCATATTCAGGGTTCAACTCCTTTTCTTTGATCTCAGTCACCAATTACTCTTTTGAATGACATTCTTCGGTGTTGTGCCAGAGGATTTTATGGAAATCACACCATTTTCCAGTGTCCTTCTTTTTCTTCCCGTGACCCTTCTTTTCCTGTGGCTTGGACTGGTTTTCAGGAGACTATTTATTAGGGTCATCTTTATCATACTTTGGTTGTTGCATATTTTCAGACCCAAACTTTTGTTTGTTCTGGTGCTTATATTTCTACTCAATTTTAACAACATATCGATAAGAAACACCAAGTGATGAGATGTCTAGAAAATCCATTTCAATTTGGATGTATCGGTGTAGAGCCCCATGGTATTTTAGAACCAAATGTCATTCATAATCTTTGATACCCAGCTTTGTGCGCAAGCTATGGAAGGTATTGGTGAACTCTGGAACTGATTGACCCATCTCTTTCCGTAGTGTGTTCCATATCATGTACAGGTCCTCATAGTTTCCAGCAGCGTAATACTGTTCCTTTATCGCATCCACACAAAAATCCCAAGTGGGATCGACCCCATATATTCCAGACTCCTCTATGTAACTTCTATCCCAATAAGTTTCCCACCAATGTTTGACATGGGGGAGAGCTTTAAGGATTGTGAAGGTGGACTTTTTCCTGTCGAAAAAATTATGAACAAAGAAATAACCTTCTAACAGATTTAACCATTTGTCTACGGTATTCGCATCTATCTGACCTTCAAATATGGGAATATCAAAATTAAGTTGTACCTTGAAAGGAGAGGTGCTTCCAATGTTGTTGTTTGATAAATATACACCCGTTTCTATCGGCAGGCATTGAATGATGTGGGAAAAATTCTCCATCATTTCATCCCTCTGTCGCGTGAGATCTTGCTCAAGCAACAGATCGATAGGATCGTCTACTCCATCATTTTTATTTTATTCCACCATGAAGGGTTTCTTGGGTGTGTGAGAGTGATTGTATTCAATATATCCAAGATCAAGACCCAGCTTTATATGCTCAAACTTTGTCTGGGACATGCACTGAAAAATGATCAAGAGCAGCATGCTCTGATATCACATATTCGGATTATTTTTGGCACGAAATGAGAGCGAAGATATAATAAAGAAATGCACAAATATATCGCAAATATCTAGTAATATAACATAAATTTATCATAGATGGAACCATAGACACAAAGATACAATAATACACAATTTCTATTAATTAAGGAAATGTATAGAGACTATAAAAATATAGAGTGAAACACTCGCTAGAATGGTGGCAACTTATCTCTGTGAAGAGATGTGACAGCTACTCGCATTAACAAGTAGATGATTACAATGAGGCTCTGAATTCCCTTTTACAATAAAAAGGAATGTCAAAAACCCTAGACATACAAAAACCTAACCCTAGGAGATGAAGCACCAAAAGTCATGTGGGCCCCATTTGGGTAAGTAAGTACATCAACTTCCCGGGGTCGTAACTTTTGCATATGATCTTCGTTTTAGGCACACGATAACCCATTGGAAAGGTATTGTTTAGGAGATTCATTTTGTGGGATCAATAATTCCTTTTCATATAAATGATAATATCAATCCCAAAAAATCTTCATTAAGTCCCTCAAAATGGCCCTGGAAGTTAAAACTGCTAAAAATAGTAAATTGCAAAAATTGCTAGAAAACTGTTTTGAGTGAGTTGGAAAAGTTTGGTGGCCACTGAAATCCACGTGAATCAATATATTTATCGGTTAATCTCAATATTCAAAGTTTATATAATTTTTCAACCACATTGTAATGAAATTATTATTACAATAGATGTTAAATTTGATGAAAATCTCTTGGCCTACGAGCCTTATTCAATGATTGTGTCTTCTTTGGCCTACGAGCCATATTTGAATTTTGTGCCTTCTTCCATTCCTATTAGTATTTATTCTTTGGATGATGACAGTTAGGATCAAATTCCACCTCGGCCTTCTTACCTTCCTCCAAATGAGTCCATTGAACCTGAACCAACACCAACATCACCACTTCCTAGATGGGTCTGTTCAACATGAGAAGCAACTGGTGATCTTGTCAGTGATCCTTCATATTATCGTCCAACACATTGTCAGATTCAGTGAGCCTCTTCTCTTTTGGATCAAGTTTTAGAGAATCAATGATTATACAGGGACATTTGTAGAAGCTTCATGTCATCCAGATTGGGATACAAAAATGAATGAGGAGTATCGTTATTTAATGGAAAATGATAATTGAGATCTTGTGACTCTTCCAAAAGGAAGAAATCTTCTCATATGTAAATGGGTCTACATAACTAAGTATGCATCTGATGGAAGTGTTGAAAGGCACAAGGCTCATTCAGTTGCCAAAGGATTTTCCCAAGTTAAAGGAATTGACTATAATGAAACCTTTTCCCCTATATGCAAAATGAATTCCATCCACCTTGTTCTTGCCCTTGCTTCCTGACATAAATTGGAGGTCCATCATATGGATGTTAAATATTCCTTCTTGAATGGGGATTTGAAATAATAAATCTACATGGAATAACCTCTTGGGTATGTCCATAATGACTCTAGCCTTGTTTGTCACCTTAAAAAATCTATTTATGGTTTTAAGCAAGCTCCACGATCTTGGAATGCCAAAATGGACAACTTTCATATTGACACCAGATTTTCTAGATGTCATTCTAATCTTAATGTCTATACTAAGAAAGTAGGAAGCCATATCATAATCCTTGTCCTTTATGTTGATGACCTTATCCTTATTGGTAGTTACTCAAATATTTTAAACCATGTGAAAACCAACCTTAAGAAGAGATTTTAAATGACAAACTTAGTATTTTTGTACTATTTCCTTGGCCTCCAAATTTTGTAAACCAATCAAGGAATTTTTCTCTCCCAGTCTAAGTATGTTTGTGACCTTCTTCGTTGCTTTCAAATGGAATATTGTAAACAGTCCCCTTCTCCCTTCCAGTCTAGAGTCAATATTATTGCCACCTTTACTTCTCTCGAAGTTGATTCCACCTTGTACCGTCAGTTAGTTGGTAGCCTTGTATACTTTACTCATACCCATCCTAATATTTCCTTTGATGTTGGTCTTGTTGCTCGGTATATGAATACACCCCATGAAACTCATTGGAAAGAATCTAAAAGGATACTTTGGTATATCCTAGGTACAATTTAGTTTAGGATACATTACAGTTCATGGGGGCTCCTTTATTGGTTGGTTTCACTGACTCATATTGGGTTGGCAACCCTGATAATCAGAAGTCCACTGCAGGTTATGTTTTTAGCCTTGGTTCAGGAATTGTCACTTTGCCCTGTAAGAAACACCAGGATATTGCAGTTTCTTCAACAAAAGAAAAGTACCAAGAAATGGTATATGGAAGTCAGAAATCATTGTGGATTCAAAAAATCATTTCATAGTTTGGATTCCAGCAACAACATCTGATGAGAATTTGGTACGACAATCATAGTTCCATCAAGATTACCAAATACTGAGTTCAACATCAGTGAAAACAACACATCGAGCTACACATGCACTTCATCATAAATATCATTGATGATCAAGTTATTGAATTTTTATTTTACACTACATGAGATCAAATTTGAGACATTTTCACAAAGTCTCTTACAGAAGCTAAGTTTTCCAAACTTCTCTTTATGTGACGAGTTCAGGAAGTTGTCATTAAGGGTGGATAGGTTCTAATTCCTCCTTGATTCTCCTATTGTGTCACTATTGTAAATCCTTCAAT
>JASDQU010680799.1:5436-16417 GCA_032191745.1 Picea mariana | reverse complement strand
ATTGGTGACTTTCGAAGATCATGGTCATGCTTAGTAACTGGGGCCCAAATGAAGGTGAAAAATTTATATGGAGCTCAAAAGTGGGCATGGAGATACCCATTTTGGATCCTGACGAAATTCAGGAGTTGGTGTGGAGATGTTTAAAGTTTAAATAAGGAAAAATCCACTATTCCTCGGAGCGTTCAGGATTTTGAAAACTTCAAAGGACAAAAAGGGACCCTAGATCACCAATCTAGAGATTTTTATTTAGTCAACATTTGTTCTACACATCAATTCAAAAAACTTTGTTTTGAGGTAGTTTTTCTCCATCTGGGAGATAACCAAGTTTGGCTAAAATTTCAGAGTTTGCAGAAAGTGTAGAACCACAAAGTCATCAATTCCATATTTATACAAAATTTGACTAGAGCATTATATTCCAATTCTGAAAGCTTTTGTGTTCAAAATCATARATTCCATTTGTTCCCTATATAAAAAGAATTATGGTCCCTGATGGATTTTTTTCTACAAGTGGAAAAAAATGGTCTCTCAAAAAAATAGCAACARTGAAAACAAAGCACAAATGAGTAGAAATTGCAAACTTCATAAGGTTGTAACTCTTAGCTCGTAAATCGAAACGAGGCATGARTATATTCATTGGAAAKATAATTTATAGGAGAATGTAACTGAACAATTATAAMTATATTCCAATGAATCCATAMTCCTCATAAATTCAATTGAAGAATTACCTATAACCTAATCAATGAAAAGTTTTATTGTATGCTAAGTTACTCTAACAACAATTGTTGCATGCACATTTCTTGCATAATTAGAGGTACATGAATGAATATTTTCTTCCTATATGAGAACTAGAKATATGGAGGATGCACACRGATCTTACAACCATGAGGAGGAGGTTAGAGGTCTACATGTCAGCATGGGAATGTARAGATTGAGTCTAATGGAAGGAGCAGGGTGGAGCCTTCAGAGGTGGATGAAACTATGAGAAGCTTGCAGAGAGAAGTGTAGAGATATAGGGTGAACAATGAAAGGATGATGAGGTCTTAGGGGGAKCTACTACAAAGTATGCATATKCTATAGAAACAAGTCAATAAGGATTCTTGCAAAAAATAARTAGTTAGTGCTAGGAAATGACAACATCTAGATCTCRTGATAGAAGGGATGACCACATGAAAAATAAAGGAGTGTGAGAAGACATCATCATTCACCAAGACAATCGATTAGAAGAGCACATGCATTTTCAAGACCAGAGAGAAACCCAAGTGTGTCCCTTGTCAAAAAGCAAAGGAGACGGCTTGAATCAAATACTTTGCAAGGAGAGCTTAGGAAGCTCAAGCCACCAACTTTTGATGGAGAACATAGAAATAGAGAAGAGGCTAAAGCATGGTTGTTGGGAATGATGAAATATTTCTAGTTGCATGATTATTAATCAAATGCAGAAGCCACAATTTCATCCTACCACCTTCAAGGAAAATCATCCATGTGGTGGGATCAACTCAAGCAAATTAAGAAAATTGATGAGAAGAAGATATCATGGAGGCAGTTTAAGGGATATTTCCAACAGTAATACTTGGCATAGCATTATTATGATAAGAATTTGAAAGAGTTCTTTGAACTCATGCTTGGAAGCATGACAATGGAGGAGTATGAGATGAGGTTCTTTGAATTATTGAATTATGTTGGCTTCATAAAGGATGAGAAGGTTAAAATTCAAAGATTTATGAGTGGGATACCTTCTTTCTACAATGATAAGATACACTATTATGATCCTAGGACATCAAAAGAGACCATAAGGAAATGAAAGTACTTTTATGAGCATAATAGAGGAAGACCAGCTTTACAAAAGGCTTGGGATGATAAAAATAAAGGAAAGATGGAGAAAAGAAAGAAAGGTTTTAAGCCACTATTTTACAGAAATATCTCTCAAGCATATCAACAAGGGAAGTCAGCACAAAATGAGCCCAAGATGACAGATTATTTTGGGAAAAGGTCAAGACAACAACCCATAAAATTTTGGGGACGTGAGGGAGACCACTTGTATAGGGATTTCCCTCACAAAGGAGAAAAGATGAGGACTATTCACAATATCCAAGAGACTGACATAGTTGAGGACATAGGTAGAAGCATGGGAAGGATTTATGCAACCTTGGACAACAAGCAAGTAGAGTATTAATCTCCTATGATTGAAGTAGAAGATAAGATTTATAATTATCCCATAGCCATTTTAATTGATTCTAGAGCTAACCATAGTTACATAAATCTCAATCTTGTAGAAATATTTCATTTGCAAAGAAGCAAACATGAGAAATATTGGTTGGTTCAAATAGCCATGGGAGCTAAGAGAAGGATTACTGAGATGGCTAAGGATTGTCCAATGGACATGTTGGACTCAACATAAAGGTAGAATTGAACATCATATCTTCGGGTTCATATGATTTTTTGATTAGTATGGATTGGTTGGACAAGCATCATGCTATCCTAGACTGTTATAACAAGGAATTCACCTATATTAATGAGGAAGGGAAATAAGGAAATGTTCAAGGGATTCCAAGGCCTGTATATATTAGAGAAATTTCATCCATGCAGTTGAAGAAGATTTTCAGGAAATGATGCCATATTTATGAAGCCCATATTGAAGAGGTGACCAAAGATAAAATTTCAAGTGTTGAGGGCCATTCAGTCTTGAAATATTTTGAGGATGTATTTGGGGAGATACTGGGGTTTCCACCAAAGAGAGACATTGATTTCTCCATTGATTTGGTGTCAAGAGTTTCCCCTGTGTCCAAGACTCCTTATAGGATGGACACACCAGAGTTGAAGGAATCACATATGAAACTTGAAGAACTTTTGAAGAAGGGGTATATACGCCCAAGTGTGTCACCTTGGGGTGCCTCGGTTCTCTTTGTGAAAAAGAAAGATGGAACCTTAAGGGTGTGCATTGATTTCAGACAGTTGAATAAGGTTACCATAATTAACAAATACCCTTTGTTGAGGATTGATGATCTATTTGATAAGTTGAAAGATCCAATAATATTTTCCAAGATTGACTTGAGGTCATCTATCATCAAGTGAGAATAAAAGAAGAAGATATTAACAAGATAGCATTTAGGAAAAGATATGGACATTATGAATTTCATTAGAGGAAATTTGGTCCAAAAATGGGTCTCCTATGGAAATTACATAATAATAAGTCATGCATGCCACATCAAAAAATGTATATTCCACATCACATTGTCATGTAAGCTAGGCTAATATAAAATTATGAAATGAGAGTTAAAAATAATAATGAAAAGTTTAAATTCTTATCCATGTATAATATATGATAATAAATGTCATATGATAAATAATTATTAATGAAAATAGAACATAAAACATAATAATAATATATTATTAATATATGAACATAATATATAATAATAATTTGTAATATAAAATATAATAATAATATAATATAAATTCATATAATAATAATAATAATCTATTTTGAAGGTCACATCGAAGCTAGACACCAAATTGGTGTATGATACCCCTTGTTTTTGAGATAAGAAATATAATAATAATATAATATAAATTCATATTATAATAATAATAATCTATTTTTAAGGTCACATCGAAGCTAGACACCAAATTGGTGTATGATACCCCCTTGTTTTTTAGACAAGGGTCCCCCTTCGCATAACGATTTGACTGCTAAAGTCTATGGAGATATACATACCATACCCCCCTTGGGATTTGAACCTATGACCTTCAAGGAGGAAACACATGTTCTTAACCATTAGGCATACAAATCTCTTACTACGAATTAAAAGAAACTCATAGTATGAATTAATATTACAATACAAAGGAACATGTGACGAAAAGGTCAATGCTTATTATATTATGAATTAAATAGTATATACCGACTATATAATATATAGTTTTTTCTTTGGAAAAAATAATATTATATAGTTTTTATATAATATTTAATTCATATTACAATATAATAAGTATTGACCTTTTATTTATGAATTTACAACTATAATTAAATATTATATAATAAGATAATATATAGTTTTTCCTTTAGAAAAAATAATATTATATAGTTTTTATATAATATTTAATTCATATTACAATATAATAAGTGTTGACCTTTTATTTATGAATTTACAACTATAATTAAATATTATATAATAAGTATAATATTGTAAATTAATATTTTAATTATATATATAGGAGTAAAAAAAATAATAATGGATGTTTATCATTTGTTATTTCAAAGATATTTATCATATCTCGAGATGATCTCATCAATATATTAATTATGTTGAGGTGTATATATTGTTAAATGTTGTCAAATAAAAACATGACATAATCATTCTTGACTTTTATATGTCCAACTCAACCATTATGGTTGACTCAATTCTTTGAAATTATATTGGTTATTGAATTTCCAACTCAACAAGCACAATTTTCTTATAAGGTTCATTTTTGGAACAAATTTCTTCTAATGGTGGTGGTGCCATTTGGGTTATCAAATGCATTATCTATCTTCATGTGTCTGATGAATGGAGTGTTTAGGGGATATTTGGAAAAGTTTGTAATTGTTTTCTTGGATAATATACTCATCTACTTAAGGTCAGAGGAGGAACATGATCAACATTTTATGATGGTGCTACAAGTATTGAGAGAGCATCAATGGTATGCCAAGTTAAGTAAGTGCATMTTCTATCAAAGGAAGATTCATTACTTGGGCCATATTATTTTAGAGGAGGGGATAGCAGTTGATCCTGAGAAGATAGAGGTCGTTAGATGATGGCCAACACCAAATAATGTTACAGAGGTAAGATCATTCATCGCACTTGTAAGTTATTATAGAAGATTCATTAAAGGTTTTTAGAATATTGAAAACCCAATTACTTATTTGCAAAAAAAATGTGTAAAATTCGAATGGAATTATGAATGTGAAGAAGGCATTCAACAACTGAAGAATATTTTGGCAAGTACACCAATCTTGAAGATTGCAAACCCAGATGAAGATTTTGTTGTATGTGTTTATGCATGCAAGGGAAGGCTTGGTGGAGTTCTCATGCAAAATGGGCATGTGGTATGTTATGAGTCAAGGAAACTTAAAGAACATGAAATAAATTATGCTACACATGGTTTAGAATTGGAAACTATTATTCATGCATTGAAAATGTGGACACATTATCTCATGCGAAAAAAAATGAACTAAGGATATACCATAGTGGTCTAAAACATTTGTTTGGACAACCAACACCAAATTCCAGGCAAACTAGATGGCTAGAACTCCTCAATGAGTATGACTTTGATATAAATAATATCAAAGGAAAGGAGAACCAAGTGGTTGATTCACCCAACAAGAGATTGCATGAGATGCATGCTACAACCATTAGCATGTACAAGTCTGATTTAAAAGACCAAATTTTAGAGGTTGCAAGTTCATATCAACACTATTTGCAAATAAAAGAAGCATTACAACAAGACAATTTTCAACAGAAATTTAAAGATTATGAGCTGAAAGAGGATGCATTCCTCATGTACAAGGGTAGGGTATATGTTTCAAAGTCGAAAGATATGAAAAATAAAGTGTTGAGGGAAATGCAGCTAGGACATTAAAAATCAATTGCAGTTGGAAGAATCCAATACTTTTGGTCATTAATGAAAAGAGAGGTGGTTGATTATATAGTCATATGCGTAGAATGTTAAAAGGAAAAGGAAAAACATATACATACAACTGGACTGCTACATCCATTTCCCATTCCTGAATGAAAATGAGAAGTTTTTACAGTTGATTTTATTATTAAGCTTCCCAGAACAATCAAGCAACATGATTCCATCATGGTAGTGGTGGATAAATTAACTAAGGATACACATTTTATTTTGATGAAGACAAATCACAAGGTAGCGAACGTTGCATAAATTTAAATGAAGGAAATTTCTAGGGTACATGGTGTGCCCAAGGCAATTGTTTCTGACATATATCCCAAGTTCACATCAAATTTCTGGAAGGGGTTATTTAAAGGATTTGGGACAAATTTAAATTTCAGTACAACATATCACCCAGAGTCAGGTGAGCAAACAGAGAGGACTAATAGACTAATTGAATATATGCTAAGAATGTATATAATGGACCAACCTTTCAAGTGGGAAGACTACCTTCATCTTGTTTAATTTTCTTACAATAATGGGTATCATGCATCATTGAAGATGAGCTCGTTTGAAGATTTGTATGGAAAAAAAATGTAACATGCTAGTGAGCTGGGATAATCTAGCAGGATGAGTAGTTATTGGGTCATAATGGTTAAGGGAAATGGAAGAGAAGATGGTAAAGCACACGCATAATTTAATGGTTGCACACGAAATGAAAAAGAGATATGCAGATAAGAATAGAACATATAGAGAATTCAATGTGGGTGAGCATGTGCTTTTAAAAGTAAAATCTAAAAGAAGCTCGCTAAAATTGGGAAGTTTCCCAAAGTTGGCAGCAAGATATTGTAGGCCATTTGAAGACTTAGAGAATATAGGCCCAGTTGCATACATGCTTTCATTTCCTACATCCATGAGAATTCATAATGTGTTTCATGTGTCTTTATTAAAGAAATATGTGCTTGATACTAACCACGTAATTGATTGGACGGTGATCCAGGTGGAATAGGAAGGGGACTTTAAGGTGGAACCAATGCACATCTTGGACCGCAAATTCAAAGTGCTTAAGAACAAAGATACCATCTTGGTAAATATTCAATGGATTTGATACGGTCTTGAAGATGATATGTGTGAGCACGAGAAGACCATGTAGGAGCAGTACCCACAAAGTTTTGAAAATTTTGAAGAAAATTGAATGTACATTTGTATATAAGTGTGCAAGGCTCCATTTTGGCAGCTGAAGTTCCTGGAACCACATCTTGGGGATTCATTTCCAACTCGTGTTGAAGCCCTGGAAAGGAAGTGGTACATCATGAAAGACTGTAGTGTAGAGAAGGGGGTACACTTCCTTGGGTTGTGCAGGTTGAAGGGAACGAGAGATTGTTGGTTGGAATTGTTGCAGGAGTTGTGAACTTGCAAAAGTATAGAGTACTATGATGTAAATTTTGTATATGTATGTTGGTATGGTATTTGTAGGGGGAGGGGAATGTACCATCCTCATTTTTAATCCCCAGATTAGCAATATATAATTTAAATATGATGTATGGTTGCAGGCCTAACTATGTAATATGTAAACATTATATATTAAAAATAATAAAATAAATGTATCGTCGGCTACATACGGAAATGGACAGAGTAATGGGGCCTAAGTTTCCATAAAAGAGGGGAGGGTGTAAGAGGGTTCCAAGGGGGAATTACCCATTTCTATTAATCTCAACCCACTTTCTAAAATTATCAATGTAGAAACCTTCTAATTTTTCTCTTGAGTGTATCAAAGCTCAATCCTTAAAAACATGTAATAGAGTGGGTGTGAAAAATCACATCCCATACTTATGAGAGAATGAGGGATGAATACAATCAACATTGGGGAGTGTGAGAGTCAACATACATGGAGGAAAAGGAAATTATTATGGGAAAGGATATCAGTTTTTACATGAATATTTTGGGGACAACAAGAGTGAACGAAGTATTAGAGCTTGGATGTAGCCATAATGGGCATGTGTGGTAGCTATTTGGAGATGAAAATGCATAAAGAAGTAGGTTGTTAGGCCTATAGAGTGAGATTTTGGGAGAGAAAATACCCTACAACAATAATATTGTTGTTGTGAGTTTTCCTTGCAATTGAAATTCGTGGAGTCCCCAACAAGAGAGATTCCTAGACAACATGTGATGGATTCCTAGAGGGAAGTGAGATGACCTGAGAGACTGTGTGCAGTGAAGGGGGATCCCATTCCTTGGGTTGTATAGAATGAGGGGTGTTCTCCCCACTTTTCAGGGATAACTAGGAGATCATGTCTCGAGGCCCACAGGTCCTAGACATGGAGTACCGAGAGCAGGATTGACTCGAGCATGGCCCTAGAGGGCCCATCTTTTCTTCTTCCATCGTCTTTATCTTTTCAGCAGCAACAACATCCATCACCATCAGTTTAGTCCTGTATCAAAAGAGGTTCTTGCTTCATGAGGTAATTAGTCCAGGTATCATGGTATGTGTCGCATTTGATCGTTAAAACCTTTAAACATATGCATCTGATTCCTTTTATTTCTAACAACTACTTGGATCTTACATTTTCCCACTTGACCATGTTTGGGGGGATTGACAGGGTGCTCTAGCAAGCCTGTATCTGTAGGTTTTGGTTTTCCACTGGGGGGATTTATGAAAATCCATCGTCTGCTCCCATCATAGCACCACTTATTCATCTTACTTCCCGCTTACTTATCCCATTCCCCTTGTCCGAGAATTGGGTTGACCTATTTTTAGGACTGCACCTTACCTCGTGGGAAGAAGGGGCTAAAGGCCTAGAAGGTAAAAGCAAGCTGGTAAAAGATAAAAGTCTAAGAATAAAACCTCGAAATGCTTCGCCCAGGGATCCTTGAGAAAGAAATAAAAGGCTTCTCAGCAAGAAATAAGAGGGACCCAAAAAAATAATAAAACATGACCTAGTAAGAGGATAGGGGGTCTCATCACGAGCCAGCCTATTAGGACCATGGGTACCTAGCAGTATGGCATTGCCACCAGCTGGTTACCACGCCAGGGCAGTGACTCTTGGTTGCATGGCCAAGGGAAAGGGGGTCTCATTATGAGCCAACCTTCTCATCTCTGTGAAAGTACTTGTGGGTAACACTGTCATCTCTAGTCACCATGCCAAGGCAGTGTCCCATGATTAGATTTTGAATAAAAAAGGCAAAAAAGAATAAAGGAAAGAATGGGCTTAGAAAAAATGCATCTGTGACAAGTACAACTCGCCTTCTACAAAGGCACCCACAGGTAACACTTTTTCATCCTTGGCCTTCACTGTACCCACATGCTTGGACATCCCCTGACCACATCAGCCACTTACATGGCTTGGATGAGGTCTTTTCGAGAACTTTCCTTTTCTTGTGGACACTAGCCCAGTAGGACACCTTGTCTTTTTCTTCAGATTTGTATTGCAGGCTTGTGTAACATCTTGGAGCTCTTGATTGATGTATTAGGGATTTGTGCATATGTTTAATAATATTGATGATGAGATGTGATTGAAATTGCTATGATCCCTGTGACCGATGAGCCCATGGAGGGCATAACCTTTGATGTGCAGGACCATGCCTGACGGACAGGTACCATTTGGATCGGTACACATGGGGAGATGATCAGTTCGGACCTCAATGGGGCTGAAGATCCCACTAGATGGAGGTTGAGACCCCATCAGGGGTCAGAGACAGGACAAAGGTTGATTAGAGACTTTTCACTGGAGAAGAAGAGGACGTTCCACCAGAGCCACCCCGACGCAGCTGGACCTAGGGGGATTGACCCATTTTAAGTGGGACATTGGCTCTAAATGGACTAGGACATCACCAAGAGGCTTATGATGTCATCATGAGCATGTTGGCATATGGAAAGGGAAGTTGGCACGTGTGGCAGCTTGGAGGAGCCCAAAAAGGGCTAACCGTCTTGCTTCAAGAGGTTGCACTTGCCCTAATAGGGGATAACGTCACCCTAGAAAGGGGAAACATCTTACCTTTTTGCTTGATTAGGGTTTAGATTTGAAAATTTAATGTAAAAACAATATGATTTGATATTATGGCCTTGTCGGCCTTTTTACCTGACCTAAAATGTAAAATTAGGTCAAGGTTTTATATAAATGAGGGATTTTAATTCTCATTTTTTCATCATCACTCATTCACTCCATGAGGTCTGATATTTGCACGCTATCTTGGGTATTTGGCTGATTAAGTGAGGCACACTTGTTGAAGGGAGACATTTTTGGCATTCTATGGTGTTTCTCTTGAAGGAAGACATTTTTGGCATTCTATGGTGTTTCTCTTGAAGGAAGGTGTTACAACTAGGGTTTGCATGGTTATTTCTTGGTGAATTGTAAGTATTTTTCTGCAAAACTTATTGATTGAATGGTTGTAGTTTAATTTCTTGCATATGTTTATGAATATTGCTGAATCAAAACCCTAGGGGACAAGCACACAAGTAGGTCATTGTATCATTTCCCCTGATAGAGAAATATTTAGCCATTGTTGAGGAAAGAAAGAGCCTATCCATAGCTACACTCTTTTTTCCTCTTCCTCTTTGCTAGTTGTACTATTTGGAAGCCAAGAAGAGTGAGACGTCCCTGGCCTAGGTTTACTACACTAGGGCTGTACTCTTTCTAGGGTTTTCTAAAAGGCCTTGTTGTAGCAACACCTTATCTCATCAAACCCTCTTTCTTTGGTTATGTATTTTATTCTTGAGCTAGCCATTTTGTCGGGAAGGAGGAGAGAGCATGAGACCTTGCTGTAGCAACACCAAAGTGAGACTCTCTCCCCTAGGGTTTTGATTTTGAGGCCTTGCCTTAGCAACACCTCAAAACTCTCCCCTCTAGTCCTTGAAATTTGTCGCCCTTCAACTCTTGCATCCTTCAACTTTGACTCCATTAAACCCTAAGGCACTGATCTAAATTCCTCCAATGTTGAAGTGAAACATTGATCACAACACTCTCGAAACTCTTTGAATTTCAAACCCTAACTACTCTAACCCTAGTTGCTGACGTCATCATTGGTTATTTCATCTTTAATGCAACAACGTTTGGTTTTAAAGACAATTGAATGATGGTTTAAGCATTAATTGAATAAGTGTTGATTGGTTACATTGAATTCTACATTGTTCTAATATTTATTGGTGAAGTGTTATAACTTTTCATTACTATTGATAAACATTGACTTCGTCAATATTTATTGCCATATTGCTTATATATCTATCAGATAGTCTTATGAAGTACTAACCCATTGAATAGCTTTCACATATCAGTTTGTTGTTGCTTTGTTCTAGGCAAGTACACTTCTTTGGGGGTTTTGTTTCATTATTGGCCTTTGG
>JASDQU010680798.1:27721-45106 GCA_032191745.1 Picea mariana | reverse complement strand
GTTTCACTTGCACCGGTAAGTTGCTCTAGTGTTGGTTGTTGTAACTGTTCTTCCAACTAGTTTAGTGTTTGCTTGTTTTATCTTATAGGGACGTTTTTCTAGTGTGTGTTGGTTTTGAACGAATAGAATTCCCTAGTGTGTCTTTGATATTCTTACACAATGGAGGATCACGAGCTCCGCCAGTCACAAAGGCTTCTTGGCCTGCCATCGGTTACATTGGAGCCACCCCTGCCACTGCTAAGGCGAAATCTAGACCAACAAGGGTCTTTTGAAGCGATCGAGTCATAGGAAACCACTCCTAACCAAACTTTGTTAAAGGACCTTTCGGCACCTATAAAGCAGACAGTAATGGAGGCAAATCTTGTCTCTTCTTCTGGGAATCCTGATATTCCTGCCACGGTTGTCGTCACAGGGGGTGTTCCACCTCCTACCCCATCGTCGTCGGTCCGAGCCACCACGGTCTCGACTGCCTCTACCTCGAGCAGTGGTTTGATCCCATCTTTTCCAATGACCGCTGCTCCTTTCACATAGAGTGCGACAGGCCCTCCATTCTCATATGGGATGCCTAGCATAGGTACCAGCCCTATACTATCTTACTCCACTTTACAGACTTTAGGTCTGGGGGCAGGACGCTCCTCTGTAAGGACCCATGAGGGGCACTTCGGCTCCTTTTAACGCTTTCCCTTATGGGGGAGGTCATATACCTCCTTCATCCCCTTCACTCGATGGTACCCACCATCAATCCACCAGGCCAAACACACACCATAGTTCACTTGAAATAGGGAGTCAAGGACCACCTTCTCATAATATGTCAGTAGGGTTGACACCATTTTCTTTGTTCAGTGCGTTTGGTAAAAACTCTTTCTCGTCAGCTGATTTCTCGACTGGGGGAAACCCTGGTTATGGCCAACCTAACCCTATGTAGGGTACTATTCCTGCATAGTGGGAAAACCCAGGAACTTTTTCCGCATCAGGACCTTGGAATTCTTGGCAAGGATCAGTTCCCTCATTAGGAATGTCGATCTGGGGAAATTATTTTCACAACCAATGGAACCACGGACAAGGTGATATGCCTATGCCCATGGGATCGGCATGGGGCAACCCTTCCCAAATTCCTCCGAATGTAGTGCACACCCAACCATCTACGTCCTATTTTGGGAATTTGCCAATGATGTCTCCTCACACACAAAATCCATACGCTGGTCATGGCCATGGTTTTTACCAGAAACCTGGCCAACAACCCAACCTTTCCTAGAAACCTGGTGCCATTCAAACTCTAGGCCCCTTTTTCCATGGTTATCAGGAACACCAACCAAATCTACCCTTCTTGGCAACCTTACATTTGACAGACTTGACAAGATTGTTGAATGACCCCATCTATCATGATCCACGTTGGCCTCTTATGCTCACAAAATTGCCTTCGGACATACCAAAGTTTGAGGCCAAGCCTAACGAAGATCCAGGGGATCATGTGACCACCTTCCATCTTTGGTGCTCATCTAATTCATTGAAAGACGACTCCATACAATTGAGATTGTTTCAATGCACTCTCATTGGAAGTGCTGCAAAATGGTACATCAAGCTTGACCACTCGAGATATTATTCCTTCGGCGAATTGGCAATGACATTCCTAAACCATTTCTAATTACCTATGAGATACGACATAGACACATAATTGCTTGCCAATTTCAAATAGGCAAAAGTAGACCATATCTCTGACCACATCCGAGAGTGGAGATGCCAAAAGAGTTTGATTAAGGTACCAGCCCCACCTGCATTCCTGCTTGAGTGGTTCCTTAAGTCTTTGGTCCCACAGCTATCCAAAGACGTTGCAATGTCGGGACTGTTTTCTGAAGAAGATGCCATCATGAGAGCTCAACAGCTTGAGCTAATTTATTCTCAGTCTGGTTTACTGTACGAGGTTTTTCCCGATGAACCACGATCCATACTTGATAAAACCAAATAGAGAGTTGGCCCACATGCCGATGGTATTATAGGTTCATCACAAACCAAGCCCACTGAACAACTGACAACACAAATGCAACAATTGTCTATACAACACACAGTAGCCAGCCAAGCTACTGTTTCGACTGCTCCCCCTACCCAAACGTTGGATGTACATAGTGTGCAATCGACAAATCCGAAGGCCACCCAACAACTTGATGGAAAGAAAAAACAACATAAGAAGGGTAAGGGGGATAAGAAACCCACTAATAATGCTGGCGGGGGAAACATTGAAAAATGAAAGATGAAGTATCTATGTAACCTATGCACGGAGGACCACTCGACCCACCAGTGCCCTCGGCTTGCAGAGGCCCAAACGTTTGTGTCATAGAAACAACCTGCCGTGTTAACGAATCCATTCCAACATGGGAAAAACCTAACCCAAGACTCTACAAGCATGGAAGGGGGTAGTCAAGGACCCTCTCCATCTTCAAACAATCTTGCATCTATGAATGTGTATATGATGAAAGGTGATGCTTTTATATCGAATAGAGCACGTGACTATAGTAAGCCAAGCACCTCTAAGAAAGGCAAAGAAGATGAAATCCCATCTCTTCCTCTCCATATTGAGAAGACTTTGGGCAAAACAATGACACACATCCCAAAAGGTGCATTCAATAAAGCTTCTCACAACCCAAACGCAAGGGCCGCTCAGAACTATTATGTGGTGGAGGATTTATCTCAAACCCCTTATGTGATGTCCGCTTTGGAGGTCCTCCAGAGCCACCCTTCCTAGAGGAAAGCTTTGTTAGCCACTTTAGGATCTGTCGAGACTTGTAATCCGAGTACAATCATGCTAGATACAACCAACGTAAAACCTCGTCTCCCTTACCACGTAACATTTCAAATAGTAGTGGCTTACCCCATGAAAACTTTTACTTGAAAATTTTTCCACACGGTGGTTGATGAGGGCACCTTGACATACGTCATGTCGTTGGCATGTTGGATGGCCATTGGCCAGCCCATTTTGTCTCTGTCACCTACTCTTCTTACCACTTTCGATGATCATTCATTCCGACCACATGGCATCATCCCCTCTTTCCCTGTGCAATTAGGAGGGAATACTGTGTGCATCAAGGTAGAAGTAGTCGATGCATCCCTCGACTACAATCTCTTGTTAGGTAGGACTTGGACCTATGCCATGCAACCAGTGGTTGCTACAGTTTTTTGGGTCTTGTTGTTTCCACACGAGGGCCGGATCGCGACCATTGACCAATTTTCCTTCTACAGACCTGACCCTTCATTGGGAGCATCCACGGTCCCGATGATTCATAATCCCCAACTGGGCGTCGTCAACATAGGGGTTGGTTTGTGCCCATCTTTTATGGGTACTTTCAATTACCCGCCTCCTCAAGGTGATGTCAAGTTCATATCAGACCACCATAAGGTTGATATTTTCCAAGTTTCATCGTTTCACACGACTTACTTCAACGATCCATGGATTCTTCCTTCCCCATTGAACACGATGGAAGGGACAGGGCACCATGGTATGTCCATGCCCTTGTCCCCGACAGAGGCAGCATACTCTTTATTCCAGCAAGCTTCAGCCGACACCGATCTGACTCCTGCACAAGAGTTAGATCCCATCCCAGAGCCTATTTGGGATCAATGTTCCCTCACTGGTACCAATTCGTTAGACTTAGTCCTTCCCTCAGAAAAAGCAATCATTGAAGGAATGAGTAGTCTAGACAAACCCTGGGATGATCTCCTTCACAGATCATACTTCCTCCCAGATTTAAGCAAAAGCGAAGCAGGGGAATTCACCTTGACTATGACTAGAGATAGGTCTTGTCCTATCAATCCCTTGGCTACACATGAGGTTTATGCCAAAGGTAATATGGCAACTATTGTTGAAACTATACCAATTAATATCTCCAGAACCCCTGGCATCGTGGATAATTTTTTCGTTGGAGCTGACTGTTCCCCCGAAGAGATTCAAATCTACATGGACTTATTTAAATAATTCCACGACGTTTTTATTTGATATTATGAGGAAATTCCAGGAATTGATCCAAAAATAGTCGAACATGAAATCACAACTTATCCAAATGCCAAGCTAGTTCGGTAGAAGCTTCGTCCAGTTAATCCCAGGAAAGCAGCAACCATTAAGGTTGAAGTCGAGAAACTGCTCAAAGTCGGTTTTATCTATCCTATCCATTTGACCCAATGGGTGTCAAATCCTATGCCGGCCAACAAGAGACAGGGCACGATGCACATATGTACAGACTTCCATAATGTGAACAAGGCCTGTCCAAAAAATAATTTTCCCACACCACTTTTGGAACTACAATATCTTTCCAAGGAAGGAGTGCAACACGAAGCAAAAAACAAGGAAGAAATACCTATTTTGGGGTTCATTTTAGGGTTTTGGGTTGATGTAATGGGAAAGGGATGTCGGCCCGTGGGTTTACCCATGGCTAGGCCCATTTTGTAATCTATAAATAGAAAATGTAGATAGTAAGATAGGAGGAGATAGTAATGTAGTACATCTATGTGATATATGAATGAAAGCTTAGTGCTAGTAATTGGATCTGTGTGATCGGATGTATCTTAGAGTTCTCTGTGCATGAGATTGGAGAGCTAAGTGAAGGTTGTTATAGTATAATGCTGAAGAGAAAGGAAGAAGGATCTATTGAGCTGCGTAGATCTTCTATCTTATGCAAAGTAAGGGTCATTAGAGCTCTGTGTTGTAACTGCTTGACCGTGATAATATAAAGAAGCCCCAGGGTGGGGGTGAACCATGGTAACTGTGTGTATAGTTCTTTGTGCTTCCCTCTTATGTATTTATCTCTTTCTTAGCTAAGTGCTTGATGTGATTAAGTAGATCTAGTTATGCTCTGTGTTGTTGATGAATGAATGAACATTAGATCTAATATATGAGATGCTTAGTTCTTGATCTGTTGAATCTAACCTATATTTCTGTGGATAAGTACTAAATCATTCTTAGTATAAGTATTCACTGTGATTCTTTGTTCCTTCTGCGAAGTATATTAATGAATGTATGCTAAGGAATAACTACTGATAAGTGCGCTGTAAGAAAGATAATCACATATCTGTGTCCCAGCTAAGGTTGCAGACACCTGAGTTTTGCAACCACCCCTGCAACTACCTTGGGTGAGACTTCATCTGCTTCGCAAGTGTTTCCTAAAGGGATGGTAGTTAGGTATTTGTTGAGGCGCTCTTGAGCATTGAACCTTGGGTCTACCCTTGTGCCAACTAATGGTTCCGTTTCCAGGAAATGGAACTGTGATTGCTGGGAACTGAAGAAGAAGAAGCTTTGCGTGAAATAAGCTCTGTGCGTAGATCTGTTGGTCTAGTGCGTAGTGTTCTATTTGACTTGTGAAGCTTTGTGCCAAGAAAAGAAGTCAGATCTGAAGAAAGAGAGGCCAGATCTAAAGAAAAGAAGTTAGATCTGTGAAGAAAAAGGTAAGATCTGTAATCTCTATGCCTTGATAAAGGTAAGAATAGTTAAAAGTCTTAGATCTGGAAGCTTTGTGCTCTATAGAAGTAAGATAATTGAAATTGTTTTTGTTTCTAAAGCATGGATCTATGTATGTTTGATAGATTTTGTCCTAGCTTCAAAACTAGGGCATTAATAGATGAAAGAAAGTTTGATATGAATAGATATGATAAATATAGTGATAGATATGTTATACCTATGCATCAAAAGAATGTCTGGACTAACAAGTGGATGCAGGAACCTAGATTATTTTTTTTGCAGGCTAGCCACCATGATCTTGGTGTGTAGTACAAAAGGAGTTGGAGAACATATAAACAGATGAGAATATTAACCCTCTGTTATAGTTGCAGACGATCGGGACATCTTGGTAAAGAATGCCCTGGGAGAAGACCCAGTTGCCTCTGTTGTAAGGCTATGGACCATGAAGTATTGGATTTCCCTAGAATGATTTATAATATTGAGAAGCTGAATATGGAACAAGCAAACCCTGAGGGAGATCAAGAGACTAAGATTATAGTAGAAACCAAGAAAGAATCAGAAAAGATATTGCTACAGATGAAAGATATCTTGAATGACCACCGACATGTTAGGCTATCAAAGATCTTCAAAGAAAAGGAGAAAATCGAAGCAGGAATAGGGGAATTTAACATTGAATGTACTCTGTATGAAGAAGCACAAGTGAACATTATGCCAAAAAGAACTTGGGAAGCTATAGGGAAGCCTACCATGATCCCTTCCCTAGGAGGAACAGGTTTCTTCAGAGAAAAACTAGTAAACCTATGTGGAAGGCTCGCCCAAATACCTATGACTGTCAATGGAACTTCGAAAAAGGAAGACTTTGAGATCATTAAATTTGTTGAAGACAGTGCCTCATTTACCACGCTCATAGGAAAATCCTGGATTGATAGAGAACAGGCCAAATGAAGAGAAGAAGAGAAAGTTTTGGAACAGAAGAAACAAGAGTTAAAAGAATTTATGACCAAAAGGATCGCGCACTTGATTGAAGAAAAGAAGAGTAGATCATTGATATTTAATATTAGTACCTCCAATGTCGAAGCTAAGAGAACACTTGAGGATCCGAAGAAGACCGAGTTAACTATTTTTGATACAGAAGAAGTATTATCAAGAAACCCTAAGAAATATTTTCCACAACGCAAAGTAACTAAGACCACAGAAGATAAATATCAGAATAATAAAAGCATTACTGAGATGAAACTCACTGGGAAGAAGGCTAGGAAGTAAAGAAAGAAAAGGTCTAATACTGTAAGGTTACAAGACTTTCTAGAGGACACTTTGCAGCAAGAAGAATTGCAGAATTGAAGCTTCGCCGAGATATCATAACAATGACATAGAATACTTCGCCATGGAGAAGAAATATATCCGTTGGAACCGATATACCCGTTCGAATGCCGCTCCAAATGGATTGAAAAGTAGTTATGGGTTACCACCAGACCGTTGGATAGCACCAGAATGGATAGAACAGAGTTAATGAAGGCCCCATGTCCATTACAAGAAGACCGTCACTGAGATTTCCTACTTAACCTATCGCGCCACGCACCGAGAATACCTTTTGCTAACTAATAATCTAAGTGTGAACCCTGAGATTTACTTACCCTGAGATAATTGCCTTACTATTCGCTGTCGTCTCTGACTTCCTTTTGCACATGAGCCAGTTGACCCAAGTTTGTATGTCGAATGAGCTCAGCGCTGCTGAGAAAATTGTTGAAGAAGTTCTAATTGATTTAATGGATGAGAGAGTTATGTCAGAACACAGGATGTCTATAGGTGTACAGGAATTGTCCTTGGGCGTACTACCAGCTTCCCCCTCAACTTCTCAAGAAGGACTAAACCGACCACCTTTGGAAAGATGATCTAAGCTAGGAAACGACTTTGCCACTGTGAGGATGATCCCAAGCATATTGCCTAAATATATCCCACCACTAAGTGGACCAGTGAATCAAGACTCTGTACCCAGAGACTTCGACTATGTTGTAGTCACTACGTACCTTCCGAAAGTGGTGCGCGTAGTTCATGCTGACTAGGAGAAGCTCACCATGTTGAAATTCAGTGATTTTAACCTTGGAGATCGCAAGGTATATAGTATGCTAGCCCCACACAAGTATTTGACTATTACAAAAGGAAAGAAACCCAATATTGTACCGCATCAATGGTTCCATAACCTTGTGCAGTCAACCCTCCTCAGTGTAATGAAGATTCCACATTTCAGGAGGCATCAGGAAGTAAATGCATGTGTTTGACTGTTGTTGTCCTGCTACCATGGAGGATACCTATGGTTAGACTGATGCATCATCGTGGATCCTATTCTGATCAATCAGATGACTGGGCTAAGCATGCAGGGCCCTGACCCGCAAGACTTTTACCCTGGAAAGACCGCAGATCGTGCTCTCTCTCAATGAATAAAAGACACATATTGCGATCCGGAGAAAGGAACGTGAAGTTACAAGGTATCCTCCATTGAGAATGCAGCAGTATGCTTTGGTTTCCAGCTGATCACAGGCAAGTTAGTCCAAAAAAATAGACCTACACAGGTGACCGGATTTGTAGTTGACCTCGCAGGGAAGTGCGCGAAGGAACTACAAATGAACTGGGTGAAATACCTTATATATCAGCTAGAGCTTGACTGTAGACAAGCGTAGGACCAAGGTTATGAGTTCCACTTTAGCTGGTTTCTCATACTCATCGCCTTCATCGCATGGGAACTGCCCGAAGGAGCCACATTTGCAGAGATCGAACCCTTCGAACCCCTGGCCACGAAGTTTTGTACATTGTGGTACTCCAGCAACATGAACAAACATTGGCAGTCCAATGCTATCTTCCATGTGTACTACACTCAGTTGAGAAATTACATTTATTCTACATCACGCATTACACCCAACACTCTTCATAGGTTTCGACCTTTGATGAAATTTAGGACAGATCGTCACTTCACCTACATCACAACGCACACAGCCGAGCACAAACAACAACTCCAATCATATTACAAGCTGATAAAAGATGACCTGGAGGAGATTACCAAGGAATGGTTGTCATACCTCCTTGTTGCAACAGACCCTGCAGAGATGTCCGACGTAGATAGCCCTGAATCTATGTCGGATACACTAAGACCGCATAAGACTAAGAAGGAGGTGGAAGTTCAAGATATCCACAGCATATCCACGAAGACTGCTTCGCTCTCACCTATGAAGGGAGGTGATGATGAAGAACTAGGGGGCACAGAAGTTGAACAGAGAAAAGGTGAGGTTACCCCACATAGGGATGAGGTAGATCCCTACAAGAAAAGGAAGATTACCCCACCGAGGCCCTCATCCAGAAAGAAAACTGAGGCCACCTGGACCACGCTTAAGACTATGCTTACCTTGGATGATTTTGACTTCTTAATTGTCATGCTGAATGATGTTTCATTAGAGCTTACAGAAAAGCAAGAAGCAAATAAGGAGGAATTATTCCGCCGGATCACAAAAGAATTCAAAGAAGCGCAACAGGCACTTCAGTCTAGCCAAGCAGTTTCTATGACGCTGTTAACAATGGAAATATCAGGAACAGGTGATGAGCCCACACAGTTACACCAGATCTCTAAGAAAGTTGAAGCTTTCTTTCGATGAGCTCAAGAAGACATAGTGAAAGTCACCCAGGCTTTGGCTCAAGCACAAAGCGCACATGAAGAGCAATGGAGAAAGACAGAATAGGAGCAGCTTGACTTACAAGCCAAATGAGAGGAGGAAAAAGTTCAACTACAACAGAGCAAGGACCAGTTGCTAGCAGAGCAACTTGAAACACAAGAAAGAGTTCACAAGGAACTGTGCTCTGTGACAATCATAGAAGTGAAGATGGAAGATCATCTTCCACAGCAGGTGACCCAACTGGAAGCAGTAATCCAACAACTTCAACAGTGCGTCACGGATCTGGAGCTCCGCACCATGCCTGAGACACCCCAAGACATAAGAGATCTAAGAGAGGCCACTACTCGAAGTGTAGTCGATCGATTAAAAAATTTGGCTTTGGAATGTAGGAAGCTAGGCACCAGAAGTGCCCAGACCTATGAAACCCTCGCAAAGAATTCATAATTGCAGACAATGGAGGAACAACTCCACGAAGCAAAGCAGCATGCAGATGTGCTACAAGCACAATTGAAGTTCGTGACCCTAGTTGAAAGAATGAAGAGGTTCTCAGAGCAACGCCCAGCCCAACAATGAGTACACACGGTGCAAAGAAAAGTAATGGACGTCTCTCAATGACTGCAACCACTCCAAGAGAAGGCATGCCAACTGTTCACCGAACTTGAAAGCCAGGGAGCTGAACTCGAACAGGGTGCAAAACAATGCCTAGAAGGACCGCTCAATGACACAGTAATCCAGGAATTTATTGAACAAGAGGTTGTCACATTGCAGCAGGTTGAAGTCGCTCGAGCCAAGCTCAAGGCATTCGAAGTGGAATTGGTCAGACCTAAGTGACTCGGGATGAGGCACAGGTGAGTGTTTAGGGCCTATTGGCCCTTGACCAATTTTAAGAGTACTTGGTCATACTTGACCACTTTTAGGACTGCAATAGCTTGCCAAGGAAGGAGAGCAACGTGAAGCAGAAAATAAGGAAGACAGACCTATTTTGGGGTCCATTTTAGGGTTTTGGGTTGATGTAATGGGAAAGGTATGTTGACCCGTGGGTTTACCCATGTTTAGGCCCATTTTGTAATCTATAAATAGGTAATGTAGATAGTAAGATAGGAGGAGATAGTAATGTAGTACATATATGTGATGTATGAATGAAATCTTAGTGCTAGTAATTGGGTTTGTGTGATCGGATGTATCTTAGAGTGCTCTGTGCATGAGATCGTAGAGCTAAGTGCAGGTTGTTATAGTCTGATGCTGAAGAGAAAGGAAGAAGGATCTAGCGAGCTACGTAGATCTTCTGTCCTGTGCAAAGTAAGGGTCATTAGAGCTTTGTGCTGTAACTGCTTGACTGTGATAATATAAAGAAGACTTTGTGGACATAGCCCCAAGGTGGGGATGAACCACGGTAACTATGTGTATAGTTCTTTGTGCTTCACTCTTATGTATTTATCTCTTTCTTGGATAAGTGCTTGATGTGATTAAGTAGATCTAGTTATGCTCTGTGCTGTTGATGAATGAATGAACATTAGATCTGATATATGAGATGCTTAGTGCTTGATCTGTTGAATCTAACCTATATTTTTGTGGATAAGTACTGAATCATTCTTAGTATAAGTATTCACCATGATTCTCTGTGCCTTCTGCAAAGTATATTAATGAGTGTATGCTAAGGAATAATTGTTGCTAAGTGCGCTGTAAGAAATATAATCATAGATATGTGTCCCATCTAAGGTTGCAGACACCTGAGTCTTGCAACCACCCCTGCCTCTACCTCGGGTGAGGCTTCATATGCTTCATAGGTGTTACCGAAAGGGCTAGTAGTTAGGGCTTTGTTGGTGCGCTCTTGAGCGTTGAACCCTGGGTCTGCCCCTGTGCTAACAAATCCAAACAAATGCATCTTTTGCATAACATCAAGGCATTTTTTAGGTTTCATAGTGTCAACAACAGGGATCATGGTTGATCCTCTCAAGGTTGAGGCAATAGTTTAGTTTCCTCCCCCACGCACAATCCTTCAACTTCAGAGTCTATAAGGAAAGGAGAACTTTTTGAGGTGTTTCATTGCCAACTATGCCGAGATCACAAAGAGCTTTATGCACTTAATGAAGAAAAACGTTCCTTTTCATTGGGATGATGCTGCTCAACGCTCCTTCGAAGCATTGAAACATGCCCTCACAACTGCCCCTCTGCTTCAGCCATCCAATTATAACAAAGATTTCTTATTATACTTGGTTGTAGCAGAGTCAACCATCAGCATGGTCTTAGTTCAGGAAGATGATTTTCTCTCAGAATATGTGATCTATTGCCTGATTGGAGGCCTTGTTGGACCAGAACTCAATTATTCTTATATTGAAAAACTTGCATTGGCAGCAATCCATGCTATCCAATGGTTTTGTCATTATGTTATGTTTCTCAAGACCACCGTCATTGCCGTTGTGAATCCATTTCAATACGTGTTGACACGACGGGTAATCGGCAAAAAGATCAGTATATGGACAGTCGTCCTCCAGGAATTTGACTTAGATTTCATTTCGCCGAAATCCAAAAAGTCACTGGTCTTCGCAAAAATTATCTCGGAACTTCCGGTCGAGTTAGGTGATGTTAAGCCCGAAGAATCACTTATTCGAGGAGATATGTTCCTGATAGCATCTTTAGACCCCTGGTATGGAGATATTCTTGTCTATCTCTAGACTTTGAAGTGCCCCACCTCTGCTTCTCGTGATGAATGTATCTGTATACGTCATCAGGCCAAGAATTATCTCATCCTCGAGGACACTCTCTATCATCGAGGTGTAGATTGCGTTCTTTGCCGATGCCTCACTCATGAAGAATCATAAATCATGCTTAACGATTGCCATACTGGAGCATGTGGCGGTCATTTGTCTGTGTTGGAAATAGCCCAAAATATTTTACGAGCCGGTTACTTCTGGCCGACACTAATCAAAGATTGTATCGAATCGGTCAAGAAGTGCCACTCGTTTCAGATCTTCTCTCGGAAGATGAGGGCACATCCCGCTACCATGTTTCCTGTCATCACAGTTGGTCCCTTCACCAAGTGGGGAATTGATTACACTACATGCAACCCTCCTTCAGCAAGGGGGCACCATTATATCATTGTAGATGTAGACTACTTCACAAAGTGGGTCGAAGCTATGCCAACATTTAAAGATGATGGAGAGACTGCAGTTCTCTTTTTGTTCAACCAGATAATCGCAAGGTTCAATGTCCTGAGAGAGATTGTCACTGACCATGGCAGTCACTTTTAGAACCAAATGATGATCGAATTAACATCAAATATTGGGTTACAGTAAGAACATTTGTCACCCTACTACCCCCAAGCGAATGGTCAGGTGGAAACTGTAAATAAATCTCTTAAGACCATCCTACAACGTACGATCAATTCGGCCATGTCAAATTGGCATGTGATGTTATACTCAACATTACAGGCTTACCAAACGTCTGTTAAGACTGCAACTGATTTCTCACTTTTTCAACTCGTTTACGAGCTGGAAGCAGTCTTGCCTATAGAATGTCAGATCCCGTCCCTAAAGTTGGCAGTACAGTTACTATCAAAAACTTCTCCACTTGAAGAGCAGTTATTATACCTTGAGTGGATCAATGGGAAGCATCATGATGCAACCCTCGCCAATGAGGCTCACAAACAAAAAATCAAGTGTTAGTATGATCAATCTGTTCGTCCTCAAATTTTCTCTGAAGGCGACCTTGTCCTGGTCTATGACTAGGATAAGGACTCCCTGGGGGCAGGCAAATTCAAACCCATGTGGTTCAGACCTTTCATCGTAAAAGATATTCTAAAAAAGGGCCCTTATCGTCTAGTAGACTTTGAGGGAAATGCATTGGCGGAGACTATAAATGGGCTCTACCTCAAGAAGTATTACTCATAGGTAGGTCACCTTGGGTAAATTTTTGTAACATATGTATATTCTTTGTACTATTACTTTCTGGTTTCTTTTCGTTTTATGGACGTGTCATTTTTGATGTTATCTTTTGTCACTGTGGCAGATGTCAAGTGAATCAGAGGTGTTCGTTGGGTATGCAGATAGCACTAGCCGGCACGCTCGGAGGCTTGTCTCCGTAACTTGGGTAATTTTTACACCTCAGGGCCAGTTATTATCTTCAGGAGGTATATGTTTAGGCGACACCACAAACAATGTTGTTGAATACAACATATTTATTAAGTTGCTTCGTGATGCCCTGTCATTTGGTATCTCTCATCTCTGGGTCTATTTAGATGCTCAGTTGGTTGTGTCTTAGTTAAATAGAGTCTACCATGTTCATGATCCTACTTTACACCGACGATTCCTTAGGGTACGTCTCTTAGAATGAAGCTTTGATTATATTACATATTTTCATGTTCCTAGGAGATTAAACTAAGTTACAAATACTCTAGCTAATCAAATCTTAGACTGGCATCTTGCACACATATAAAAAGACATACACATAAACATGTAAATACATTTTTAAAGGAAAATATGATCCATAAGACATAAAAAGACATAAAAATACATATATAATATCAAAATCATCAGAGTACATAGGTGGACACAAGCGTCTAAAAAATACGACCAGTAACGAGTCATGGGGATTATGCCCTCAAAACATATATACAAGTAGTTCCCTTGGCACATGAAAAGTCCAGACTAACTAAGGTCAGGGCCTATGGGCCCTGCTGTAATGATCAACAACATTTTCCAAATGCCGAAAAAGTTGGACCCATGTCCGTGGTGCCCCCACTACATGAGGCTACATAGATGGTGGCAGATCCTCAATCTCTGCCATGGGGATTGTGCGAGTGAGTGAGGTAAAATTTCACTCGACTCATCTCATAACCCTCTCAGCGTCACCGACTAGAAGCTCTCCTGCTGCTACTGGTCCCCCTGCGGTGGCGGGTGTGGCCCCTAGCCGAGGACGTCGCCTGTTTCTTGCATAATCCGCAGGTCTCACTGGTCCCACATCTGCACATAATAGACACATATCTGTCAAATGCTCTGTTATAAAAAAATAATATATAAATTACATATGTTTAACAAAACAAAAAAAAGATGCAAACTTACCCATCTCTCCTCGCTCCTCACCGGGAGGTACCGGTATCTCAGGGTCTCTCAAGAAGTCAATCCCAGCATAAGGGTAATCCTCTATGACTAGGATCTGTCGCGACAACCAAGAAAAAAAGTTGTCATCAAAGGACTCATTGGTCCTTCCTCCCCACTGTCATGGCAGCAACATTGCCCATCTGCACATCACAGGAAGAGAGGCCTGATGCCCCCGTACCACCTATCGAGGGCTGAAACTAGGCACTCTTTCAAAGAAGAAAGAGCAAAGAATGGTCCCAAACCCAAAGTTCCTCTGATTCCATGACCAACAGTCTTTCAACTATCTTTTCATAAAGTCCAATAATGTTGTGCTCCAATAAAAAATCTATGCATTTAAGCACTGAATGACACAATTCATCTGTGCACAAGAAGCCTGATGCAAAATGGAAGACCTTGTAATCCGCCTGATAAGAAACACTATCGCCTACAGTGTTGAGTTTGAGATCTTACTTATCGACACTTGCAAGCTCATCCTGTCTGTACCTGCCTCACAATAGAGTCCAATCAACTCCGATATGTTGTGAGGCCCCGAGGGAAATGTACGGAAGTTGATTGGTTCCCCTCACCAAGAGAGGCTAGTCAAAAAGTATATGTCCTCGGTCGTTGGCACCAATGACTACCCCTCCATCATAAAGGCCTCTTCGTTGGGATGCCAATAATCAACCAAGGCATTCAGTTGCCTAGGTTGTGCTCGCATGAAAGGACATAGGAAGAATTTTAGCAACCCACATTGCATTAAGGCAACAAAAGCATTGGGGTCCTCCCCAACCAATGCACTAATATCCCCATGCTCTCTTTCCCTCTAGTGAACATAGATCCTGCAAAAAACCAAGTTTAGGAGGGTTAACCCTTTCTTTTTTAAGTTTTTTCCATTAAATAAAGGGTCCACGTGGGCTATAATGATGACAGTCACATATACACGAGTGCAATTTTCCCTCTTCCCGAGTGTACACACGGGCTGTCATAGGACAACCCGCGTGGACCTAGGGCTGACCTTTTGAGGGTCGACGCCCCCACAAAAAATGAAACAAAATGCATAAAGAAAGATTTGAATTGCAAGAGGAGAGAGCTTATACTTACTTGGTCCAAGCGGATGGTCGTTTCGTCCACCAAAGCTCCCAGAATCAATTCTTTTTACAAAGGGGGCAGTTTTGGCTTTTAGTCAATTTCTGAATTAAACAATGGTGATAATGAGCTGCCAGCTTCTATTTATAGAGGTTTTTGGCCCTTTTTTGTCAATTTTCAGACTCTTTTGTCATTTTTCTAAACTGAAAATCATTTAAGATGGTTTAGGAGTTTTTCTATGGATGTTCACGGAAAGTATTACTTTGGGTCTTTGGAAAATGTTTTGAGATTTTGGCATTTTGACGGTCCTTTGGTAAAATGTCATTTTTTTTTCACAACTCGTTGCATTTAAGTCAGGATTCCACCCCCACTTTCTACATCTCGTTTTCTTTTCCTCTTTGCCATGGATTGATCCCACCGAGTTGTGACACAGAACCCTCATCACTGCTTTAGAAGTGTCGTAATTTGGTGGTAGAGCCTACCATAGCATGGATTCCCTAGGAAGATCCTGGTTGCATGATGGTGTCCATGTTGTCACTAATGACTATAGGCTCGAGATTCCTCTTTAGCTTTTCCCTGATTACAAGTTTGGGCCTCATTTGCATGATTCATTATCACTCTTGACCTCACCCTCGGGACTGCCAAAATATAACGGGTCTTCTTTTAAGCCCTTTTCAGACCCTCTAAACATGAAAATATTGTCGAGTGATCATGTGGCCTTTCACGTTGCTAAACTGGAATTTGAAGTCACATCTGTCCGGCGGTAGTTTACCCCTTTTTCAGTCCAGATGGTCAACTGTACGAACAAAGGTATACTCTAGAGGCCTCAGATCTCTAGAAGAGTATTCTCAGGTGTTGTTCCTGAGTTTATACTTTAAGGCTCTAAAGTATACCGTCAAGACATCCAAAAAGATAAACAGAATTAAGGGGTAAGAATCAAGTGTGAAGGGTAAATCAGAGTTGGTTTCTCAACTATCTTTGTCTAGCTTCCCATTGCTCTTGGATGCTGATGTCTCTCTCGATAACTGCCCATGAGCGTTCTAATTCGACCCGGGTAGTTGCTATTTGCAGGATAGTATTAAATAAGTTCAAAGCAATGCTAGTTTGATCTTGAAGTCCAGGTTCTATTTTAGGCTATCTATTATTTGGGACAATCATGGGGAGTAAAATTTTATTGAATTATAAAATGTTTAAATATTTGTTGCTTCAGTTTTGAGGGATGAAATAGAAAAGGAATTTTTGAACTCAAAATACTAACACAATAACAGTAGAGGTCGTTTCCTGTACTTGAAATAATTTGAGAATAGTAAAATAATAAAAATAATAACAAAAGTAACGCTTCCAAAAAATATGAGGCTTTAATCATGAAAGAATCTCATATCATAACAGAAGAAGGAAATAAAATGAGATTTCTAATGAAGTATAAAATATAACCATCCAAATGACCTACAGGTCTTGAAACTGTTGATAGCAATCACAGAGGAAAAACTGTAAATGATTAGATAATCAAATAAATTCAAACTACAATAGAATGTTTAGTTAAACTATAGCTGATCATTCATTAGAAAGACATGAAAAGAAAGATGTTGAAAGATATTGAAAACAGAGTAAAGGAACACATAGCTTCAAGTTGACAGAATTCAGAATCTCTTCTGCATTATCTATATCACTGTAAATCAGAAAACTTCTAATACAATTGGCTCCCCAAAAACAAAAGGCCTCTTCTCAGTCTTGTGAAATTATATTTATACATGATCACCAAACCTTTTTTCTGTTGGTGATTAACTAACTTCTGAAGACTAACGGTTACATAAATGTGAAATACTGAACCGTTTATATTTCTATCTTTATCTTCTTTGATTAATTTCGATGATGAAATTTTCAAAATAGTACTTTACTTCTTTGTTGATGAAACTCCTTCTTCTTTTTTGATACAATCAATACATTTTCCCAGGAGCTGCACCAACACCCTAGGAGCCTCTGGAATATCTTTCGCCTCAAATAGGAAGAATTTTCTCTGTAGTCTTGGTAGATGGTCTGTTAAGATCCCAATACTGAATACAAAAGCACCACAATAGATATACAAGAACAATATGAAAAATCTTCTTTATTACCA
>JASDQU010680797.1:31089-46021 GCA_032191745.1 Picea mariana | reverse complement strand
ATTTTTGTTGTAGGTCTCGCCAGCAATATCATACACAGGAGATTGCGAGTACCGTGTCCATCATTTCAATCAAAATTGGTAATATATGTTTGAAAATATTTGAATCTCCCAGGAGATTGTGTGTACCCGAGTGTACATCATTTCAATCAAATTGATATATTTGTAGATTCAGAACGTAAGGTTGTGTATAGTTATGTGTAGCTAAGAAATACAATCTTTCCTCTCTTTCCCATCAATTTCGTTACGTGACATTCAAGTTGTTCATTTTATGTACCTTAGAAGAATGAAGGGTGTTGTGAACTCCTCACTCTAACGTCCCTCACTGGGCCTTTTTGTACGCCATTGGCTTGTGTTTCAATTTATTTTCCTTTCATATGGATTCATGCATGCAGCTTAGCTTTAGTGAAATCAAAAACATTCTCCATTTTGAGAATCAGAATTAATCCAGATAGCACATAAGCCACTACTCTGCACCGCCAAACCTCCCTTCTCAAGAGATTGTTCAATCCAGCAACCATATGGTGCATTGACGGTTATGGAGAGTGAAATTAAGAGCAGGTATTTTGAAATTCTATATAGGCAGGACAAACCAGGTTTTTTGATTTGAAATGGTGGATTTTAAATATTCTAATTTTTGGTTGTTTTTTGGTAATGTTTTTCATTTGATTTTTGTCCGAAATTTGGTGATGAATGGTTGTATCTGCAGATTTGAATGGTTAAGTTTGTATAATCTTAGTGTTCTAGGGGTTTTTCAGCAAGCTGAATCTATTTATGCATTCAGAAATACAATTTAAACAATAAAAAATAGATAAAAATTTTGTTCAAATTTACATAGCCTAATTCCTACAAAAAAAAACCCAAAATGTAAATTGTTTAACCAACTCCTTTTAAATTTTACATAATTTTACATAGGCAGGACAGACTATTTGGTTAGCAGGTGTAATTATCATGATTTTTTATATTGGCTGAACAGAAAATACATCAAGACTTTTGCTAGTCGATATGAAATATTACAGTCATTAAATGATCTGATTGGTCCCCAGGCATTAACGGAGTTGGAAAAAATTGGGTGATGGATGGAAATAAGTTAGATGGAACCGAGTTCATTAAATGATGTAGTGGTTAGGTGATATGTAATAATGAAACATGGAAAATTGAGTGATGCTGATATGTAATAATGAATGCTGTAAAATAGAGTCATTGAAGAAATAAATTGAATGAGGTACATTTGGTGTAAATTGATATAATTTTGATTTAAAATTTTACAAATCAATTTGTGATAAATGAGAAATTATTAATTATTTGAAAAAAATTATTTTATAATATCATTTATATTTAAGAAACATAATTATTAAAATGTAAATATCAAAATTCATATATTATTATTTCAAAGTTTTTATGTAATTAAATATAATTGCAAGCTTAAGTTTAAAGGAGCATTAATGAAAGAGAAAATTGTGTGATGAAAGGAAATAAGTAGGATGTGTTAGAATTGCAAATGCTGAAAATATAATTCACATATGTTAATCAACAATCACACAGATTAAAAACACAGAGATTTCACCTAGTTCATCCAAATGTTGGGCTACGTCCACCAAGCAATTTACACAAGAAACTGATTATTAAATGCACTCCTATCCATATTCTAACTTGGTCTATTTAGTTGCAACCAACCCAGAATAATAGGATCTAAATCCATCCTTAGAGGAATTCATTATCACCAAATTCCAACAATCTCCACCTTGACAACAATTAGCATGATACCTTGCTCCTTCCTTTTGTTCATCACCTTTTTTGCAAGCCAAAAGAAGCCAAGCACCATCGTAGCTTCTCTAAAAGTACTGGTTTTGTGAACATGTCTGCACAGTTCTCTTTTGTATGAACATTTTCAAGAGAGACTCCACGTTCATCGACGACCTGTCTTACAAAATGGTACTTAATAGGAATATGTTTTGTTTTACTGTGGTAGGTTGGATTCTTAGCCAAGTGAATAGCACTTTGACTATCAGAAAGTAGCTTTACTTTGTCCTACATCCTTCCAAACTCACCAAACAAACCTTTTAACCAAACCACATCTTTGCAAGCATGTGAAGCAGCTATGTATTATGCTTCTGTAGTGGATAAAGCAACAATGTTCTGCAGCTTTGACATCCAACTAATAGCTCCACCTGCAAGAGTAAAGACATATCCTGAAGTCGACCTTCTCTTGTCCAAATCACCTGCAAAATCAGAATAAACATATCCACAGACCAACTCACGACCACCGTTATAGGTGATACAGTAATCACTTGTGCCCCTCAGATACTAAAGCACCCATTTCACTGTTGCCCAGTGCTCTTTACCTGGATTTGCCATATATCTGCTGACAACCCCAATTGCATGTGAAATGTATGGTCTTGTACTAACCATCACATACATTAAACTTCCTATTGCATTAGTATACGGTATTCGAGACATATTCATTTTCTTCTTTTGTACTATGATATAAACTTGAAGAAAGCTTAAAATAGGAAGCCAAAGGGACTGAAACTGGTTTCACATCGTTCATACCAAACCTCAAAAGTATCTTCTCAACATGCTTTTGTTGTGACAACCAAAGCTTACCATTCCTCATGTCTCTGAATATCTTCATGCCCAAAATCTACCTTGTTGCTCCTAGATCTTTCATATCGAACGTCCTAGCCATATGAGCCTTTAACCTATTAATCTCAGTTATGCTTTTGCTTGCTAAAAGCATATCGTCAACATACAATATTAAGATAATGAATATGCCATTATTCAATTTCTTAAAGTAGACACAATGATGATACTCACTCCTTATATAATTCTAGCTCACCATGAAAGAATCAAATTTCTTGTACCATTCTCTGGGCTACTACCTCAGACCATACAATGATTTCTAGAGCCTGCAAACAAATTTCTTGTTGCGATTCTGAACGAACCCTTCAGGTTGTTCCATGTAAATTTCCTCATCCAAATCTCCATGTAAGAAGGCAGTTTTAACATCTAGCTGCTCCAACTCCAAATCAAGTAATGCAACTAATGCTAACACAATTCGAATTGAAACAGACTTAACAACTGGTGAAAAAATCTGAGAAAGTCAACACCTTCTTTCTGAGAATATCCTTTTGCAATCAGCCTTGCTTTGTACCTTTCAACTTTATCATCAACACCCTTCTTTAGCTTGTAGACCCACTTGCAACCTACAGTTTTTATGTCACTTGGAAGTTCTACCAAGTCCCATGTGGCATTCCTCTCTAATGCCTTCATTTCATCCTTCATTACTTCTTTCCATTTATCACTGTTAGAACCCTTCACAACTTCTTGATAGCACGAAGGTTCATCATCATTAGTACTTAAAGAAACTGACGAAACAAAGTCATCATACCTTCTTGGAGGAACTCTGACCCGTGTAGACCTCCTTAGGGAAGTTTGTGGCTCATCCACATTCTATTGATTGTCATCATCAACCATGTCTTCCTCTGCAAGAAACTCTTCATGAACATCTTCAGAAACTTGTTCATGTTCACTTTCATCTGTATTTGAACTGGTTTGAAAATGAATTTGTTGATACTTATGTATTTCTTCCTGTTTCATTTGAACATCTACATCTGATTTGATGAGAGATGATTCATCAAATATTACATCATTGTTAATGGTGATCTTGTGGACAGTATGATCCCACAACTTGTACCCCTTAATACTATCACCATATCCAACAAAGATAAGCCTTTTTTTATTTTGGATCTAATTTAGAGTGTTGATGTTTCAGAATTAGAGCATAGGCATCACAACCAAAACTTTAAGATTAGAATAATTACAAGGGCGACCTTTCCATACCTCTTCAGGAATCTTGCACTCTATTGATGTTGATGGTGATCAATTCACTAGATAATAAGCTGTAGTTATTGCTTCTACCCACAGTTCCTGCTGCAAGTTGGCGTTACTTGGCATTCTCCTCACTCTCTCTAGAAAAGTTATGTTCATGCGTTCAGCAACTCCGTTTTTCTGAGGAGTATAGGCAGTGGTTTTATGCCTATCAATCCCAAACTCCTTACAATAGTTCTCAAATTCAATTGACGTAAATTCACCACCATTATCAGTTCTTAAACATTTAATGGACCTACCAATGCTCTTTTTTACCAAAGCTCTAAACTGCTTGAAAACAATAAATACATCATCCTTTCTTTTCAACATATAGATCTGGACCTTCCTACAGAAACTATCTATAAAAGTTACAAAATATGATGATCCTCCATACGAAATAGTAGGGGATGGTCCCCAAACATCAGAGTGGATATAGTCAAGGATTCCCTCACTAGTGTGTCTTCCAGTTTTAAATTTCTTCTTATTATGTTTTCCATAAATACAGTGCTTGCAGAAATCTAACTTTAAAGACTTTAGACTAGGAAGTAACGTGTGATTAGATAATACCTTCAATCCTTGTTTGCTCATATGGCCCAACCATTGATGCCATAGTCGAATAAAATCATTGTCATTCTCAGATACCGCTGTTGCATGATCTGACTCAATTCTTCCTTCTAACAGAAACAGGTTACCAACCTTCTTCGCTTTCATAACCAGTAGGATTCCTTTGTAGACCTTCATAACTCCACCTTGAACAATACTCTTATATCCTCCAATGTCTAAGACTCCCAAAAAAATTAGGTTCTTCCTAAGCTCAGGTACATGTCTCACATCAGTTAGTATTTTAATAGTTGCATCAAACATCTTAATTCGAATGCTACCAATTCCCACAACTTTACACGAGATATCATTTCCCATGTAAATTATTCCATCATCTATAGACTAGTAAGTAACAAACCAGTGTCTATGAAGACACATGTTATTTGAAACACCAGAATCTAATAACCATTGTTGGTCATGACGTGAACCAATACTAATTGATAAAACTTCATCAGTCATACCTGAACTTGTTGTTGAACCTATTTCAGTTGTGTTCACTTCCTTCATTTCTTTTGGAGAGTCATTTTTGGAGGCTTCTTGTCTCTTCCAACAATCCTTCTTCAGGTGTCCAGATTTGCCACAAAATCAGCACTTAAGCTTGCTCTTCTTTCCCTTCGACTTTGACTGAGAGAAATCCCTTTGAACATGTTATATTTCCTTAGGTTTTCCTTTGACCGCCATCGCCTCAAATGTAGAGGTTCAAAATTGGATTTCTTCCTTGTTTCCTCAGACAGTAAAGCTCCAACAATAACATCAAACACAATATTTTTTGTTGTGTTGAAACTAATAGAGGTAACAAAGTGATCCCATGACGCAGGCAAAGAACACAATAATGTAATTGCTTTGTCTTCGGAATCGAATTTCACTCCCATGCTAGTCAGTTGGACTAAAAGAGTATTAAAAGTATTTAAATGATCAACTATTTCTGTACCTTTCTTCATGCGCAAACTGTACAATTTCCTTTTCAGGAAGATCATGTTCGTCAAGGATTTCATCATATACAATCTTTCCAGCTTCGTCCACAAACCGGCTGATGTCTTCTCCGCAACAATGTTGAACAGAACATCATTGACCAAACACAGACGTATGGCACTCAGTGCTCTCACGTCGATCTCATCCCAGTCTTCATCTGTTATGGTCGCGGGTTGCTTTTCTTTTCCCAAAAGTGCCTTCACCACGCCTTGTTGCACAAGCAAATCATGCATCTTAACCTTCAAGATCTCAAAATTGTTCTTGCCATTGAACTTCTCGATTTCAAATTTAGCACTCTAAGTTTTCACCATTAACAGAAGAAAAAATTCCAAAACCACTGCTTATAATAACCAATCCCTTTAAAATGTAGAGAAATAATAGTATAAACTCCAAAAAGTTTAATAAAAGATTTAATAAAAAAAAAATTAATAAAAAACCTTTTTACTTCATACCTTTACTTTTTAATTCATACCTTTACTCCATTAAAAAAAACCTTTTTACTTCATAACTGTACTACATAAAAAAAACACCTTTTTACTTCATACCTTTACTTTTTCAAAAAATATGTGAATGTTTTCTTTGAAGGGAGATCGACGCTCCTTAGAGTGTTGAAAGGGAGTGCTAGTGTGAGATCAACGCTCCTTCACTATGGATGGGGGAGCATTGGTGTTCTATGGTGCAGAAACGGGTGTGCGTGTTTTATGAAAATTGGAATTTCACAAGTGTGAGAGTATTTACACTCCTCTAACACTGCTTAGGTAGCACTGATGAATTTCTACTCAATTCCCACCTGCGGCACCTACTCAATTCACTTTCACTCTGATACCAATTGTTAGAATTGTAAATGCGGAAAACACAATATCACATAGTTTAAAAACACAAATGTTTCACGTGGTTCACCCAAACGTTGGGCTACGTCCACCAAGCAGAGGTATTGGTTGTCTTATTATTCAGATCATGGAGATTACAGCAGCTTCACTCATACATCTCTCACTCTCATATGCCTCTACATGCTTACATGAATTTATATACATTTACACAAGAAATTGATTATTAAATGCACTCCTATCCATATTTTAACTTGGTGTATTTAGTTGCGACCAATAGGATCCAAATCCATCCTTGGAGGAATTCGTTGTCACCAAATTCCAACAAGATTAAAAGATATATTAAATGGGGTGTTCGGTTTAAGTTAATCAGTATTAAGTATTAATAAAATAAAATAAATATAATAATGAATGGAAATGAATTGAATGAAATTAGTGTAAAAATACAATTTGTTATTAAATAAGTTGATATATATATATATATATATATATATATATATATATATATATAATGATTGAATTAAGGAAGAAGGAGAGGTTATTAAATAAGTTGGTTGTTGCAAATTGATAAGTATTAATAAAATAAAGAAAGTGGAGTGATAAACACAAGGGAAAAAAAAAAATGGAGTAATCATCCCTACCTTTGTATGAATCTGTGATCTAAAAAGTTCTAGAAATCCTAATTATTGATTTGGAATTGGACAATCTAAAAAATTGGAGTTGTTGATTTAGAATTTTAATCTATTTTTTAAGCATTGAAGTTTGTTTATAATGGAGCAAAAGCAAAATTCTTTTTAATAAAATTTCTGATTTGGAATTGGACAATCTAAAAAATTGGAGTTGTTGATCTAGAATTTTAATCTATTTTTTAAGCATTGAAGTTTGTTTATAATGGAGCAAAATTCTTTTTAATAAAATTTCAGCATACATGAAACTTGGATCGATAAAACTTTAACCATATTAAAAAAATATTATCAAATTCAACTTAAATTTATACTAAAAAAATATATAATTATTAAAACCAAAATCCACACATAAGCATCTCAAAGTAACCTACCTAAGTTCCTAGAGTTCATAATACTATGTCAAATCGTGAAGTTTCGGTTCGAGATGAATGTCAAATCTTGAAGTTTCAAGATTGCAGGTTGAGGTACACTTTATCATAATGATATGTGATAAGTACACGTTTTGGTAGATTCAATTTACTTTTGAATGTATCTCTCTTTGATGTGAAAGTGCAAAAACCAAGAGGTAGAAACAAGAGATAAAGTAAATGCAAATGATTACAAACTATATTTTACAATTTTTAGTTTCAATTCCCTATATTTTACAATTTTTAGTTTCAATTCCCTAGTAAGGGAAGATAAGAATAAATCAAGATTCTCTTCCTAAGGGAAGATTAAGAATAAATCAAGATTCTATTTTTTTAAATTGATGTGTATCATTGTTGTGTGTAGCTTTCTAATTATCATAAACACTTAAGATTTTTTTTCAATTTAAGTATTTTTTAAATTGGTGTGTATCATTGTTGTGTCTGAATGTAACTCTCTATTATAGTGGAATTGAGCAAGTCAGATTATTTTTTTTTAATAGATAAGGAATATGTTTATGATTAACAAATTTATGATATAGTAATTTCTAACAAATTCATAATATAACAATTTTATAGGGAATGTAGAGGTGATTATACATTGATATCTAATATGTCAATATCTAATTCAATATTGATCAAATAATTTAGTAGAAGAGTTTTGTATATTAATCATAGTAATTTCTAACGAATTCATAATATAACATTTTTCTAGGGAATGTAGAGATGATTATACATTTATATCTAATATGTTAATATCTAACTCAATATTGATAAGTAATTTAGTATAAGAGTTTTGTATATTAAATTTAGTATAAGAGTTTTATATATTAATATAAGATTTAGGTCAGTTTGGTATCAAACTCATTAGTGATTGGAGACTTAATATCATAAATTAATTGTAATTTTTGACATATTAATGAGTTGGTCAATATCATAGATTAATCAAGATCCAAAAATACCATTATAAACTTCATAAGTTTTTCACATTAATGTTAATTGTAAATTAAATGTCCATATTAATTATGAATATTGTGAAAATTTGAAAGAAAAATAGTGCCATTAATTTTGACATATTTTTTATAAACATTCAACACAACTATTATGTATCCCAGAGAAAAAAACATTTTTCATATCTATCTACATAACAAAAATTTTAAGTTCATCATGAAATAGTCAAAGAAACATGAAACATGATAAGTTAATCTTAATTCTAATTGTAGTGGAACATCCAATTAGAAATCAAAATTTTCAACATCAAATTAATTGTAGTGGAACATCCAACTAGCAAACAAAAATTTCAACATCAAACATAAAATTAGATGATAACCACAAGAACTTGATAACTTGAATTAACCTCTAACATCCAAAATCCAACACATCTTCATATTTGAAGCTTGATGAGAAAGTGAAGCATCAACAACACAAAAATATAAGGAAACTACCACATATCTTATTGTTATTGATTCTTCCTTGTATAAATATGAATACATAACAATAATCAATCTCTTATCTTTTCCCTCTCTAAGCAAGTGATTGACAACTTTTGTACAAATATAAATGTACAATGTGGATTAGGCATCTTGTGTTCATAATTAGGCATATTTTGTAGTTTTTTTCCATTTCTTGTATTCTAGACTCCATTTTCAGCAAGTGAGTCTCGAACCTTAAGATTTTATTCTCTATCTGTGTTTGAATATTATTTTCTAACAATCTAAATATGTTATCAAGCATTGTCTCTAATTCTCTTTGGAGTTTGCTTCTCGAGCTCTACTCTCCTTTTCTCTAAAGACTATATGTTCATAAAGGCTAGCTAGGGTGACTTTGCTAGGCCTTCCTTTGATAGTTTAAAGTTTTGGAATATGAGAAGTGCTTAGTATTAAAAAGAAAAGAAAAGAAGAGAAGAGAAAGAAGTTATGCACCTGATTTATCAATAGTAGGAAACCACCATTCAAATTTTAAACCTCCTCTTTATTCGGTTAAAGCTCAAATTTTAAGCCTCCTTTATGTTACGTTCAAATTCACCACAAAAATAAATATAAACCCGCTCATCACCATAGATATAAGTCTCTCTGACCTCCTCTTTGTTCTGTTCAAACTATAACTATAAACCCGCTCATCACCATAAGTATAAGTCTCTCTATATAAATATCCTTTCAAATATAGAGTAGATATAAACCTCAGTTCAAATTTACCACTAAGTAGAAACCCTTTACAACCCAGCAAAATAAAAATCCTTCACCATTCAAATTAACCACACATATAAAGCTTCATTAAATAACTAATTTATATAATATTAATATATAATTAAAAATAATATTATATTATACAATAACAATAACTAAAAATACCAAATATATTGTATTGTATAACTATGAATATAACTAACTTATCTATCTTAAAACTAACTAATATATATTATATATAACAACAAATATAATAACAAATATAAAATAATAATATATTATAATAATTTATATAATATTAATATATAATTAAAAATAATATTATATTATACAATAACAATAACTAAAAATACCAAATATATTGTATTGTATAACTATGAATATAACTAACTTATCTATCTTAAAACTAACTAATATATATTATATATAACAACAAATATAATAATATATATAATATAATAACAAATATAAAATTATAATAATAATCATGTGATTACAAATATAATATTGCTATATAACTAATTTAAATATAATCAAAAATATAATAATATTATATAACTAACTATGTATATTATAAACTAACTAATATAATTATATCATTTATTGTGTAGATAAAAAATTATAAATTTTTTATTATTATTTTTAACTCTTATATTATAATAATAAAATAAATAATCTAATTTTAAAGTTATGGTTAAAATAGAAATTAAATTGGTATATAAGATTCCCTTGTTTGTGAGATAAAAGATCTCTTAGCTATAAAAATTTGATTACTAAAATTTATCCCCTCAATTTACTATCATTAATTAAACAATGCAAATTAACTTTCACTAAATAATATATCTAATTCACTAATATAATATATAATTAATGTGACATAATATATATTTTAATTATTTTCCTAAAAAAAGTTATTTTAAACCTCAAATTTACTTTAATTTAAAAACACAAATACTCTAACAAAAACACTAACATTTAAATATGCAACTCTACATATATCATGATAAATATACAATAGCAAGAAATCAACAATTTATCTGGAAAATATACACTAAAATTCAAAAAGGGGTAATAGCAAGAGATCAACAATTTATCTAGCAAATATACACTAAAATTCAAAAAATGGGTATGAGAGGAATTTCTAGCGTAAAGAAAAATTATAGTTTCAAAAGAAAACATATGTTATAACTAAAAGGAAAATTATACAAATATTGAAAAGAGAGTTTGTGAAATTCTAAATATTGTAAAAAATTAATTATGTTGAGAGAATTAGCAAAAGGAAATTGAGCTAAATGAAATGAAGCTAAAAATTAATATGTATATTAAGTTTAAGTTAAAGAGAGAATTGTGTTTGTGATTGTGGTGATCTACTATTTAAACAAGATTAAAGATTGTGATATAATTACTTTAAATCTATCTTAAATTAGATTTATCAATTATGGAGAGGGATTCAATTTCTTAAAGTGTAATTTTTTTTATTATTTTATTTTTTATTATTTTCCTTTTTTTTGAGTGAACTATAATTTTTTTAATATAGCTTTATCAAACATAACACAACCCTAAGTCTTAATATCTCCCCATATTAAACTCTAAAGTACCGCTTTAAAAAATATTAAAACAAAAAAATGTTTTATAATTTTAAGAAAGAAAAGAATAACAAATTTATTTTAATTGCATTTAAAAACATTAAAAGAGAATAAAATTTTAGGTGAAACTAAAATTAAGTGTTAGAAATATAATCTTTTATCAATAAAATTTATAATAAAAAATTAATCTAATAGGTTGGAGGTTGATTAAAACTTTTATGTAAATTTTTTAGATAGTGTGATTATTATAAAATAAAAAATATCAAGAATTAATATTTAAGATGAATATTTTAAGATAATGTTATTATTATAAAATTAAAAATATCTTAAATAAATTAAAAATTAATCATTAACCAACAAATCTAAATAAGGTAGTTGATCAACAATGTATCAATTGTATTAACCCATACTAAGGATTATTCTCAAATTTGACAATGTTATTTATCTCCATCCAAAAACCTAAAAACTTAAAAACAACACACAAAACATAAATTAACAAGAGGTGATTTTAATATTTCTCAAAAAAATCATCTTTCTTCTTAAAAAAACTTATATTTAACTTATATCTAATATTTCAAATAGAAATTTTAATATACAGAGTGTGTTGTTAAGCCACTTCGTGATGTTAAAGTCACCTGTTCGAAACCTGCGGGGATAAAAAAATCCAACCATGTTAAGGGTTGGTGTGGCTCAGGCCGGGTGCGATCCCCGGGTGATTTTGACGGCTTAGATGCCCCTGAGTCGCGGTTTCTCAAGCCACAGGTTAATCGCGTAGCCAATAGGTTCCGCACAAATTAACAAAAAAATAAAAAAATAAAAAATAATGCTAAAAGTGATCATGTATCTCCTTCAAAACTAACAAAGTTAGAAGCATGTGACTATTTCCATAAGCTCTTGACTTAAAAATGCTAGGCTTAAACATATAAACTGACAAAACCTTGAAAAATAGATTACATTGCTACAACACTCATGAGACTTGATTCTGAATGAATAGATGGCATCATAAAATGTGTTATTTTTTTTAAGAGCATTCATTCGTAATTTTATTATTTTTTTAAGAGCATTCATTCGTAATTTTATTATGTTTCATAGAGTTATGTGCTTCCTTATTAAATTCTAGATAAGCATGATTAAAGGAAACATTTAGAATTTGTTTCTTACTTCAAAGACTCTTTCCATGATTGGATATCACATCATAATTTCTATCTTATATCTCCATTTTTTCCATTTTATGATGATTTGGGAATTTCCCCAACACCTACAAACTAGAAATTCCTCTATCAATCACAATGTTAATGAGTATCCACATTGCATAAAATTCTACCTTGTTGTTTGACCCCAACCCTATTGGATATTTAAAAGTAATAAAGTGTTTTTCCTTCAAGTAGAGAACGCCACCTTTACCACATGTTCTTGTATATCCTTGACAAGCACCATCAAAGAACCCCATACCACAATTTTATCAATTTTTTGTTCCAACAAAGTTCTCGGCGTATTTATTGTTGTCGGTTTTCATATTCCTCCATAAGCATATCTTACTTGGTGAAAAAATTGTATAGGTACGATTTCCTTATAATAAAATATCATATCATTTCTTGCAATCCAAATAGCCAACTCACAATACAAGGTAATGTCTTGTGTTCCATCATTGATCTATCTTTGTATCATCCCTCGTAGCATGCTAAAATTGACTCAACTTCCCACTTCCCTTCACCTTCACTCAAATTCAATGCCTCCACCAATAATTCTCTTGCAAACTATGATCTAGCAAGTGTTCTATATTTTTATCTTTGATCTTGCACACTATACATCTAGATATCCCATACCATGATCACTTTTGACAATTATCCCAAGTAAGAATTTTATCAATTAAACCGAACCAAATGAAAATCCTCATTTTTAGTGTGCGTCTTCCATATGGACTTCCTCCACCATTTCCTATTGTTTTCCGCTTCCTCTTCCACCTTTACCTTGTATCCTAGCTTTGTTCTATAGTTGGTAGTTACTTTATTCTTAGACCATATAAGTTTGGCATTCTCATCCTTTATTATAATTGCATTGTGTTTTAGAATGAGAGAGAATTGTTTCCATTCTTTTGTTGAGTCCCTTAGAAGTCCATTTGTGAGGTATATTTCCATCCTTGGTTCCATATAGTGTTGGAATTTGGATTAGCTACATCTGCTAAGTGATATGTTCCCATATTATAAAGGTCGGTTTTTCAAGGATATGATAGTCTAAAATTACCTAAGTTTCCCATCCATAGATCTTTCACAATCCATACCATATTGTCTTCCCCAATTTTTCAAGCCATCCATTTTCCCACCAATGGAAAGGCTCTCACCATTTCCTTCTATATAATTGATGTTTCAATCTAGCTTCTCACTTCCTTTATTATCTAATGCTCAATAGATTATGGAGCTATGTACATAACCACCATCACTTTTCCCCACAATCCTTCATGATGTATCATCCTCCATAGGATTTTTGGCACTAAATCTCTAACCAAACAGGTGAATGTCTTAGTAGGCCTCATCCTTCATCCTCTTTATGTCTTGCAACTTTCTCCATCTGACCAAGGGGAACCCTTCACTCTCCCTCTTCCATGTTCTTAGGAAGCTAAAACATTTTATTATGTCTTGCAACTTTCTCCGTCTGACCAAGGGGAACCCTTCACTCTCCCTCTTCCATGTTCTTAGGAAGCTAAAACATTTTATTATGATCTTTTCTAGAATTCCTTTTGGAATGTGAGATAGAGATAAACAATATATCGATGTCCCTCTAATACATATTTTACCAATGTCAATCTCCCTCCTTTAGAAAGACATATGTTACTCCAATTTAACACTCCCTCCAATTTTCTCATACAACCAATTCCAATCTTTTGACGTATAAGCATCGGGTTTAAGAGTGAACCCAAAATATTTGATTCCGTTATCAAATGAGATAAGGGAAAATGGAAGAATTTGAGCAACTATTGTCTTTTTATATCTTACTCCAATCCATTGAATATAATTGATGATTTATGGGCATTAACTTCCATCCATGCTACCTTGTAATAATATATTTCCTTATTTCACTAATTGTTTCCAAACTAAATAGCATAACAACATCCATGAATAAAATATGCAATAAGAAAAGAGGTCATCCCATCTTGATACATTTAATATCTCCCTCCCTTTTTCCTACTATGATCATTTTACTCAAGCCTTCAACAACCAACAGAAATAAGAAAGGGGATATCAAGCACCCTCGCTTGAGTCCTCTCATGGCATAGAAGAATATTGATGGAGAGCCATTTATCAAAACTACAAATGATGCTAAGGATAGATAACCCATTATCCAGTTAACAACTTGATTACTTATCCCTATTTGAATCATTCAATGGCCTAAACTATTTCAAACTAACTTTATCATAACCCTTTACCAAGACTATTTTCATTATCAGAGCTAGAATTGTTTTGGCTTTTATTCTGTGCATACCTTCATGTGTGCGCCCATTGCATCATGTATCTAACTAATGAAGCGAAACCCCTAAGAAAATATTTTTTAATTTGTTAGCAAGTATCTAGATTATATTTTGTAGATAAGATTGGCAAAATGATATCGGCCTAAAATCATCAAAGTCTCTAGGTCATTATTGTTTGGGGTGAAGGCTATAAAGGTTGCATTTAGTTTCCTTGGCACTTTTCCAAAAACCCTAGTCTCCTCCATTACCCTTAGTAGTTCTTTCTCCAAAAAATCATAAAATCCACAATGAAATTATGTTGTCCATCCATTTGGCCCGTCACTTTTTGACTTTTTGAA
>JASDQU010680796.1:69656-83688 GCA_032191745.1 Picea mariana | reverse complement strand
AAAAAAGTTTTTCTTTCTAATTATACTTGACTTTGAAATTAATAATTGATTTGCAAAGTCAATGTTCATGTAATTTTTCTTGTCGTTTGGACAAAGAACAATGTTAATATATTTTTCTTGAATAGTTCCTTTGAGTTTAATAATGTCACACCAAGAATTAAAAGACCTTTATAAACCGACATAAGAAGGATAATGAGTTAAAATCCATTTAAAATGATAATTATATAATTGATAATTCAATGAATGAGATTATTCTACAACGAGCCTTATAATGGTATACTTATATGCATTGACTAGTCATGAAGGTGAAGGGTTGTGTACCTTATCTACATTGTGTCCTTTAGCTTAATAAGAATAATAATACTAATACCAATAATAATAATAATAATACAATGTATTTTATATTCATTACAACAATACATGGTTTTGTATCTACCATTTGAATTATTTAATTCCGATTTATTGTCATTAGTGAAAATCATCTCCTTAGCAGTAGAAGTACCATGTAAAATTTTTGCATTGTGATTGCAATACAAAAGTTAATTCTCGTTGAACTTCATAGTTTTACCAACATCAAGTTGGTAAACATTTAACCTGCCTTGTATGAAGTTTCAAAGTTGGAAAAAAACCATATCCTTAAAAACAAGTGAGTTCTTTCTAGTTCCCCAATAGTAGAAAACTCTCAATATTAACTCTTCCTTTTCTTTGGTGAAGGAACTAGCATTAACAAGTATGCATAAAAAAAAATCAGATTGCAATATTTGACTCCCAACTTAGATTTATGAACAACGATATTATAAGAAAAGCATTACAATTATAAAATATTCACATTACTTTGTTATCACTAACATAAAAATTAGCTTGCTTTTCATGGAGAAAATATGTTTGGATCACTTCAAAATTCTCTAGCAACAAATAGTACTCACCCTTTAGTATTGTTGGGAAGTCTTAAATCAAATTACATTTAGCATGTATAATATGAATAGCGATTCACTATAATATGAATAGTGAAAATATGTTTGGATCACTTCAAAATTCTCTAACAACAAATAATACTCACCCTTTAGTATTATTTGGAAGTCTTAAATCAAGTTACATTTAGCATGTATAATATGAATAGTGATTTAGTATAATATGAATAGTGATTTAATGTAATTTCATGTATGAGAAATCTTGTTGACTCATTTGAAGTTGGTAAGTTATATATATCCCTTGTATTTCATTTGCAACTCTAGTTGTATGGATTAATTCCTTAAACTAACCATTTCATTATTTGGTTTCTTTAGTACTTGATAGGGCATGTTCTCGAGTTGAATCATTCTTAGAAATACCATCGTCTTGACCTCTAGTTGTTGAACCATTGATAAAACTACACAATCATCCTTCCAAAACCATATATAACACACGAGAATAAAGATTAGGTTTGAATAATAAAATACAACATTATTGTTATAGAGTAGCAAAATGGATACTGTTAATGCAATTAAAACATACGTATGAGGTTCTTGATGAAATCATGATAGATAGTGGCATAAATACATCATCTTGACCTCTAGTTGTTGAACCATTGATAAAACTACACAATCATCCTTCCAAAACCATATATAACACACAAGAATAAATATTAGGTTTGAATAATAAAATACAACATTATTATTATAGAGTAACAAAATGGATACTGTTAATGCAATTAAAACATACATATGAGGTTCTTGATGAAATCATGATAGATAGTGACATAAATAAATCGTAATACAATAATATTTAGTTGTGTCTCATTTATACACTGCAATATCAATTGTGATATCATGCTCATGTTCAACCTTGAGCAATAGTATTTAGTTGTCTCTAATTTCTACGATGCAATATCAATTGTGATATCATGCTCATATTCAACCTTGAGCTTGTAAAAAAACCCAACCATAAAATAATAATAGTCTACATTCAAAGATTAAGAAATATTGCAAAAAGGAAGAGATATATATAAGAAGTGCCATCGTAATTGACTTTTTAAAAGTATTATAACATATATGGTCAAGAATGATTAAGTCATACTTATTCTTTCAATGTATCATATAACAAGGATTTGCATGGACATGGTGTTGTTTATTGTAGGGACATGCTTTACATAGTTTATCAATATTTACAGACCATTATTCTCCTATCCATAGATATACACATAATAATGTTGCAATATCATTTTTGTTATATAGTTGTATCATAAATAATAATTGATTAAACAAAATAAGGACATATAGTGTGAAATAAATAAATCCCATAAAAGTTAAAGCAATGAGGTTTGTTTAAAACCCAAAAGGGAAACTAGTATTTAGATACATTTGAACAACTATGCCAATATACACAATTTCCCCTTCTAGGTTATAAATGAAACCCATTGCTCTGACTCTTATGGGATTTCCTTTTATCGCACTATATTGTAAGTTTTAAACCTTTACAGTAAAGAAATGCACACAAATTCTCTATAAAATACAAAGGAAAACAATAACATTCACACATAATACTCAGAGATTTACCTTGGAAATCTTTAGCCGGGAAAATCAACAAACCATAGAGCCACACCTCTATTTCTCATTGTATTAAGTGCACCATTTAAAATAAAATATATATGATTCCACGACATCCAAAACCATAATCTATTTACCTAGACATCCAAAACCATAATCTATTTACCTAGACATCCAAAACCATAATCTATTTACCCAGAATATATTACAACCCTAATTCCTTAATCAGAATTAGATTACAATGGGCTGAAATACCATTGGCCAAAAAACACAAAAAACAAGCCAAAAAACGGACCAAAAGCAACCCAAATTTTGTCTTTTCGAGGGCTCCACCCTCAAAACCCCAAGCAAGGGGGGCCTGCTAGCCCCCTCAGTGCACGTGACACAACATGCAATGCACATTCCTAATCATACAAATAATATAACACATTCCCAACATATATGTTCCTATTTTCTTTTATCAACTATTATCTATGATTCAACTATATAACAAAAGTGATGTTGCAACATTAGGTGTATATATATGGATATGAGAATAATGATTTACAAATATTCTCTAAACTATATATACCTCCCTGCAATAAACAACACCATGTACATGCAATTCCTTGTTTTATATGTATGTATGTATGTATATGTACACACACACACACATGTGTGTGTGTGTGTATGTGTGTGCGCGCACACATACACACACACACACATGTGTGTGTGTGTGTGTATGTGTGTGCGCGCACACACAAATGGAAATTAATATTTCCCTTCATCTATAAGCCCAAGGAAGAAGGGTGAAATATGTGGAATGGTTTTAGAGAGGTACCAACTTCCTCATTATTCACTTAAGTGTAGGAGGATGAAGAAAACTATTTCTTCGGAACATTATGTGCGTGTGTGTGTGTGTCCCAATCATAGACTTATGATTTGGATATATGGATGTACATGTCAAATATGATGGTATTATCTCAAAGCCAAGAGTAATCAAAGAACAAGCACAATGAATAAAGCATTTCATTGTCCCTAAAAAGAAGATTATTGATAGGGGTGTGGAGAATGAAGGAAAACCATAAAAGGTAAAAATGCAATATCAACACTTTCATTGCCAACAAAGTTTTCAAAAACTACAAGAAGATCAACATTACCGAGGAACAACATAGCGCAATTGATGATATTCATAGAATATGGCATTAAGGAACCATTATTCAACAATATATTATCAAAGACCATCCACCACAAAAAATTGGAGAAGCTACAATATTGAAGGCAATCAAACAAAAGGAATCTATCAAGGATTGACACATAAAATAATTGAATATGGATGGATAATCATCAATGACAATGAGAGAGAAGGAACCTAAAGAATCATGTTACTTGGTTCCATCACATGTAAAACCCTTAGCTACAAATATTTAAGGAAAATTATTTTTGAACTACGGTACTATGTTATAACCCTAATGAAGGTATATACAATGTTAAATGTATTAATGCAATTAGGTTAAATTTACATGTAATTGGGGTTAACCTAATAGGGGTGTTACATGTGGAATCAATGAGAATATGTATATATATAGATCAATATAGTCATTATTATGGACATAGAATTATAACTGAGATAAATGGATGTACTTGGGTTATTTGGATGAACTTCTCCTAATGAATAATGAGTTATTTGTGTAACTCATCTTTATTACCACTTTGGGAGTTGTGCTCCATGCTCATATTTGGTGTATAATGTGTGTATGTTGGTTTATCATGTTATTCTAAGTATTTGGTCATAACAAACTCTACCAACAACATTGCAGAAGGATACATCATCTACAAAGGTTTAGATATAGCCCTATATGTATGAATTCAAGAATTAACATGTATAGGAGATTCAATACTTATGGTGAATATAATGAAGGGAAAAGTGTTCCCCTCAAATATCAATTTGCAATCTTTGAGTGTTTTAGCCTTTCAATTCTCCAAGTCATTTCATATTATCAATTTCCTAAATAGTAAGAATAATGAAGTTGATAATATGGAAAATTTAGGTGCATATTTGAGGGATGGACAACTTCAAATCACTATGACTAATAAGCAAGATTCATTAGTGACTCAAGTATGTGTTGGAGTTAGGATGGATAATATTGACTTCTTTCGTAACCCATTAATGGGCACCCTCATGTGGTCTTAGTGGATTACCTTCATAGACCTTACATGGTCATCGCATAACCACATTTGGTTGGTGTTAGGGTCTATGTCAATGTGATCAATAATATGTATAAATATACAAAGAAGATAAACCTCATTGTACATACGAAATTTAGAAAAGATTGTATCTTAAAGATATTATCTCAAGGGGTATTATTATACTCATACATATCTCTCATATTGGATTATTTTACTATTATGTGTTATTATATTGAATTTAGTTTGTTATTACTCAAACCTTATTTTTATATTTGTTATTTAGGAAACTTCCACTTATCATGATGGTGCAAGCTAGCCACCCCCATTTACTTGGGCCATCCTATCAATATTTTGATAGCTAATGATATGACATACCTAAAGCAAAGAAATTTGTCCACACTTTGATTGCACTGCCTTCATTGGTATTGACAACCTCACTTTAATGACAAGGAACAACATATCATTTGGAAGACTTACACCTTAACAATGACTCCCTTTCACTAACCCAATTAGTCTCCATTGACCATCAAACATTAATGATTCCCTACCATTTCTAACACGGTATTTAGAGAAAGTGATACTACTCCTCCACATTATGATGTGTGCATGGGAGAGCATCAACCTTCGGCATGGAAATGGTTTGTATATTCTGATGACAATATCTTCAAATATATCTCTCATATTATTACATGATTTATTTTATGTTCTTTGAAAGCTAACTTTTAGAACTATCCATTTTGTTCATAGAAAACAATGCTTTGTGTTATGACAATAATATTTTATTGCTTGAGCATATGATTGAGTTAGTTGTAATAATATCTTATTGTTTGAGCATATGCTTGAGTTAGTTGTAATGTCATTTGAGAGAATATTTTGAGATCTCCTCATAAAGGTGTTATAATAAATGTTTTTAGCTATAGTGAGGTAGATAAGATGTTAAAAGTTAACCTTTTAGAGTTATTCATTTTACGCAATCTATTTTGTGATAAGAATATTTTGTTGTTCATGTATCAAATTGAGTTCTCTTCAATGTCATTTAAGGAAAACTTTTGAGAGATTGTCATAAAGATGTTATGATAAAGGTTTGAGCACTAATGGTGGAGATATGACCTCTGGTATTTAACCTTCTAGACTTTTTTTTTCTTGGAAATAATTCTTTGGGAAATTTCTAGATACTTCCCCTAATTTTGAGGATGGTATTCATTGTAAATTGGGTGTTATAGAATTAGTGCACTCAACTATATGGGAATTGAACTAGAGACCTAAATAGCATGCTAGATTACCAACAACACCTTTCCAATAATAACACCAATTAATTGAACTAACCTTCGGAGCTAATTGACCTTCCAAAGTTACCGATTTTGTTGACAAAAATTAACAAATTGCAATTTAGAAATCTTTCTTCATACTTAGAAATCCAATTCTTATTCTTAAAAAACATTAAAAAAATACACAATGGTACATCTTCAAGTGAAATTTTAAGTCGTTTCAAGTTGATGTATATGTTCTTAAATGTGAATAGTGAAAAGGTGAAAGATTAAATAATAATTTCGTTATTTTGGTAAATTTTGTTTTATTTTATTTGAAGGGAACATGTTTTTCATGCTTATCTTTTTATGCATCACTTTTAAAAAATTTATGTTTGAAGGAAGAAAATTATTTTCCATGGTGATCGTTACTCTATGCCTCATTCAAACACTTTGAACCTTTTTACCCTCATAATGAAGGTTGCAAATTACCTTATAATTTCATAAGGTGAATGAACTCGATGAAGAAATATCTCAAAAAAGTCACGAGGAAGAGGAATTGCGCAACCTTACTTGTAAATCTAATACTATTACGCAAGTCTGGGAACAAGTAATAGAGTTATTTTTACTGAAGAATAATACTAAACGTCTAACACCCAACTTTGTAATGAAGTTACTTCTTTATAGAATAGTACTTTCATTCTTAGAATCCTTTATAAAATACACTTTGTAATAAAGTTACTTCTTTATAGAATAGTACTTTCATTCTTAGAATCCTTTATAAAATGCATAGGATCCTTATTTAAAGGAAACTAATATCCAACTTTATAATAAGGTCAATTCATTGAAGTACACTATTACCTAGTTTCATGAGGAGGCCGTCTTACTTTGAAGTGATATACCCATCATGTTAATGAGCTTCAAGACTTGAAGCATAATTATTATGTCTTAATTTTTCAGGAAGGAGTGATATGCCCATCATGTTAATGAGTATCAAGACTTGAAGCATAGTTATTATGTCTTACTTTTTCAGGAAGGAGAAGTACAAGTCCATCCAATATTTTCAACACCTAAATTACGAGCTTGTACAAGAAAGAAGTGAAGTAAAAAGTATGAAGGGCATATTAGAGGATTGTAGTAGCAAATTGCAATTTTTTTCTTTTTCTACTTTTGAGAAGTATAATGATATATCAAGATGACTAGCTTGGTTGGTTAAATGTGGGGGTCGTTATTCTCTCCATCATGATTCACATCCCCCCAATGACATAATTCTTATTGCGAACGCTTGTGGTTGTGGTTGTGATTGCAGTTGGGGGCGAATTTAATTATTTGGCACTTTTTGTGAAATAGATGCCCCCAACTTATGGCTTCTTAGTTGAAGGATTTCAATTTAAATGTTTTAAGTTGGTCACGCTAATTGTAATTGTAACACACCTAGACCCACCTCCATTGGCCATTGAGGAACTTCGAAATTTTTTATCCTTACATTAACAGATAACATTTCTAGCTCTAAGCCATCTTGACTTCTAACACCAACATAATATATTTTGTATGCAAATACAAATGTAGAAATTAACGTTGCATAAACATAAATCATAATGGAATCCAACCTAGATTCATAAACATGTCTATTAGCAATGTTTCCATCAATCTGAGTCATTCCCTTAACAAATTCACATCAGTAACATAATTCATGGAATCAATAACATAGATATATAACATATATATAAACCATTCAAGACAAAAAAAAATGCATATCTTTCTCATGAAATGGTCCACCAGATTAGTTGTAGGGGAGCAATTTACCACCCAACCATAGGAATCTATTGTAGATTCCACCCCCAAGTTTGACTATGATACCATAAGGGTGAAGGATGGTTATTGGGATTTGTTCTCCACTCAATCAAACCAACAATCCAAAAAATAGTTAGAACCATACCTACCATGGTTGCTCTCAAAGAAAATTTTCCATGCATTTCACTTGACCTCCAATCAACCACATACCTCTTCCTCTAATTCGAACACAACACAAGGTTAGGATTTACGTTCTCTTCTATATAATGCCTCAAGAATCCATCCCATCTATTTCTCCTGTGTAGGCAAGAAGAGTTTGAGTCTAGGAATACCTAGAATTTGTAGACCTTTGACTCRTTTATAATGAACAATTAGTTTAGACAAATGGGTAATGGGATTTCAAGTTGCTCAACCTCTCTTCTCATTCTACAACCATGGATTCTCTCATCAAACACAACCTGTGTTCTCTCCTTCAAAAATCAATCCCTTTATCTTAGCATAGACTCCCTCATCTATCAAGTTCGTGGATTTCTTATGTTGGTTACAAGAAATCATATTTGTGGGAGAGCATATGAGTTATTTACAAAACGAGGAAGTTTAGTGGAATAATAATCGTAAAGACTCTCTAAAGTTAAGGTCAAAGATATGCAGGAGAGTTTTTTGATGAATCATGGGCAAAAAGATAATACTCCACAAAAGGACACGTGTCAACATTATATCAATGACTTTCATTTGTCAAGGACCCCCTTTCCTTTTCCTCTCTCATGGATTCATATCCCCCTTAAAGCTCCTCACACAATATTTTTGGTGGTTATCATATTATTCAATATATTTAGATTTTATAACATTTAAACATAGCACTACAACCAAGCCTGCAACTTAGACTCCTAACCATTCACTAGTTGAGCCTTTGCCTTGGGTTCCAAGCTAGGAATACTTAGAAAGTGTATTTACCTTTTACATTATGTGGTTGTTACAACTTATCCCTTCCAACTTAACACTCGTCAAGTAAACCACATTGTTACAAATAATTCATGATTTAGTCTATTATAATCTAGGGGTTATAATAATATTCCTCGGTAGTGAAAGGGAACACTTTTTATGCAAGGATAAGAGGAACGAGTTAAAAAACAAGTATGATGAACTTGTTGAGAGATGGATGCATTTTATCAATGAGCTAAAAAAAACTCATGTTCATGACTTTCAAACACTCTTGAATGAATCAATGGAGAAGGTGTTAAGCTTTTAAACACATAAGAAAGATCAGAGACATAATAGAAATGGACTTATGTAAAATATATACTTTAATTACAATGGAATGATTTGATACAATGGGGTTGATCCCATTATATGTTATGTAACATCCCCGTTACCAAACTGCTCTGATACCAATCTGTAACATCCCCATTACCAAACTGCTTTGATACCAATCTGTAACATCCCCATTACCAATATGCTCTGATACTAACTATAACGTACCCAACATACTATTGAACAACGCTACTCCAAAATCTAGTGCGTAGATTCTACTCTATAACATTAGTTTGCGTAGAAATACTTGAAGTAATGCGCTCGACCCCAAGCTGGGTCACGCCACAAAACTTTCCTCTCATGACACAACTTATAACCGTGAAAGTAACTCAATACAATTGCGCACAAGCATACTAAGCACACACCATTATTGTGTGTGTAATCCACTCTGAACATGTGATCACTACTGCACATGCAACCATTCTAGCGTCACACACAAATTCCATTTTCCTCGTGTGCGCGGACTACTTCCCTGCATGCACAAGCGAATCCAACCTCTTATGCACACAAATTATTTCCCTGCGCACACGACCATTCTCACCTCACCTAAGAGACTAATGACTATTATTATAAGGTTAAATTAACAAAAATAATTAATAACAATTGTCATACTACACATGTATGACTGCAAATACTGAATATCAATACCACACTTACATGTGCAAGCGACATTATACAGAATAAAAACAATTACTTATATGCAACATCATACAAAAATTAAACCCATATCAGACATAGATAATGATCCAGGAGGATCTCGGTGGCCACCCACCTATTCCAACTGGCTCAAAACAGTTCGTTGGAAATTTACTATTTTTAGCAGTTTTTTCAGTTCCTAAACTTCTAGGGACATTTTGAAGGCCTAAATGATGTTTTTTCACGATCGAGCACCTCAATGACATAAAAAATCTCTTATTTATCCCCCAAAATGAATCTCCTCATCGATACCTTTCCAACGAGCTTTCGTGCACCCCAAACAGAGATCGTATGCCAAAGTTACGCCCCCGGGAAGTTGATGCACCAAACTACCCAAAAACGGGGTCCACAAAACTGTTTTGGATTTTGGATTTTATTTATGATAAAAAGGCCTTTGGAGGCTCATTGTAACAATAATATTCTTGCAAATGTGAGTAGCCGTCACATCTCTTCTCATAGATAAGCTACTACCATTCTAGCGAGTCTTTCACTCTGTATTTCTACAATTTTGTGCATTTCACTCATTAATAGAAATTGTGTATTACTGTATCTCTGTGTTTATGGTTATATCTCTGATATATCTCCGTTACATTATTGATACATCTTTGTACATTTCTTTATTATATCTCCACTCTCATTTCATGCTGAAAATAATCTGGATTAGTGGTATGAGAGCAGGCTACTCTTGATCGTTTTTCAGTGCATGTCCCCGATGTGGTCCGAGTATAGAAAGTTGGGTCTCGCGATTGTCTCTATGGAGGACAATCACTCTCGCACACCCAATAAACCCTCCATGGCAGAAGAAAATAAAAATGACGGAGCATAATATTCTATTAATTTGTTGCTTGAGCAAGCTCTCACACGACAGAGGGACGAAATGATGGAGAATTTTGCCCACATCTTTCAATGCCTGTCAATAAAAACATGCATGTATTAATCAAGCAACCACTTTGGAAGCACCACTCCTTTCAAGGTAAAATTTAATTTTAATATTCTCATACTTGAAGGTTAGATCGATGCAAATGCCCTACAAAAATGGTTAAATCTTCTAGAAGGTTATTTCTCTATTCACAATTTTTCCAATAGGGAAAAGATCACCTTTATACTCCTTAAGTCTCTTCCCCATGTTAAACATTGGTGGGAAACTTACTGGGAGCAAAGTTTCACAGAGGAGTCTGGAATATATGGGGCCGAGCCCACTTAGTATTTTTTGTGGATGTGGTCAAGGAATAATATTACCCTGTTGGTAACTATGACGGACAGTACATGAGATGGACCACACTGCGACAAGAGAGGAGAAAAACAGTTTCGGAGTTCACATATACTTTCCATACCTTGTGCACCAAGCTGGGTATCAAAGTCTCTGAGTGACATCTAGTTCTGAAATACCGCGGGGCTCTACACAGGTACATACAACCAACCTACAAAAACCCAGTCCAAGCCACAAGAAAAGAAGGGTAACAGAAAGAGGAAGAAGGACACTGGAAAGTGGTGCGATTTCCACAAAATCTCCTGGCACAACACTGATGACTGTCGCTCAAAACAATCATTGGTGGCTTAGATCAAAGAAAAGAAGCCGAACCTTGATTCAGAAAATAATGGGAGAAGATAGATCATCGACATAGACCCCACTGCTATTGTCGCGACCGCAACAATTCAACCAAAAGAACCAACATATCCGAAAGAGGGGGAGCACCTTTTTCATTCACAGATGTGGGTTAATGGGACCCTGCTGCATTTTATTGTTGATAGTGGAAGCTAGAAGAACCTCATCTCATCAAAGATTGTCAAACAGTTGGGATTGTCGACAAAACCACACTTGCAACCATACAACATTGGGTGGCTTCGCTAGGGATGAGATCTTCATGTCAGTCAATAGTGTCAGTTTTCATACAACATCCAACCCTATGAGGTAGTATGTGATGTTGCCCCGCTATATGTATGTGATGTTTTCTTGGGCCAACCATATATGTGTAAGCACCATGCTATTTATGATTCTTGACCCCGTAGTGTCATTGTTACTCTGGGGGTAATCTCTACAGGATACCAGAGGTAGTTCTGACTACTGTCCCACCAAAATAGTGCTGCAAGGTAATCTCTCATACTGCAAAATTTAGCCTCTTCACAATCTATTCAAAAGGCAAACATAAGGACAATGCAACCACTACAACCTTGGCCCAAGACCTTTCTTTCCAACATAAACAAATTGCATAAGAGAAAGAAGACATTGTTTCTTCACCTACAATGGTACCTACACACTGCCCAATCAAGCCAAGATACAATAGGTTCGTTGAACAGATTCAACCCCTCCAACAATAGGTTCGTGACAGTCTTCAACAAGCTAAGCAACACAACTGACCAAGATTCAGATTCAACAAACACTTTCCCCTCTCCCCCGGTAACTCAACACAATGGAGACCATTTCTTCATAAGGAGAGAGGATTAATCTAGGAGGATCTCGGTGGCCACCCACCCATTCCAACTGACTCAAAACAATTCATTGGCAATTTACTATTTTTAGCAGTTTTTCGGTTCCTAAACTTCCGGGGCCATTTTGAGGGCCTAAACGATTTTTTTTCATGATAGGGTACCTCAATGAAAATTGAAGGCTCTGATTGAGCCCTCAAAATGAATCTCCTCATCGATACCTTTCCAACGAGCTATCGTGCACCCCAAACGAAGATCGTATGCCAAATTTACACCCCCAAGAAGTTGATACACCAAACTACCTAAAAACGGGGTCCACAAAACTGTTGGATTTTCATCTTCCGGGGTTAGGGTTTTGAATTTTATTTATGATAAGAATTCCTTTGGAGCCTCATTGTAACAATCATCTTCTTGTGAATGTGAGTAGCTGTCACATCTCTTCTCAGAGATAAGATGCCACCATTCTAGTGAGTCTTTCACTCTGTATTTCTATAGTTTTGTACATTTCGCTCATTAATAATAATTGTGTATTACTGTATCTCTGTATTTATGGTTATATCTATGTTATATTATTGATACATCTCTGTACATTTATTTATTATATCTCCGCTCTCATTTCGTGCTGAAAATAATTTGGATCAATAACAATCATCTTCTTGTGAATGTGAGTAGTTGTCACATCTCTTCTCAGAGATAAGCTGCCACCATTCTAGCGAGTCTTTCACTCTGTATTTCTACAATTTTGTACATTTCTCTTATTAATATAAATTGTGTATTAATGTATCTCTGTGTTTATGGTTATATCTCTGATATATCTTTGTTATATTATTGATATATCTCTGTACATTTCTTTATTATATCTCCGCTCTCATATCGTGTCGAAAATAATCAGGATCAGATAATTAAGCAAAAAATAAACGAGACAAGCATATAAAGGACACTAATCTTTTATGAAAAGTCACCAACTGCATGCAGAACTCAGACATTCCTCCCAACCATAGACTCCATTACTCATATACTTTCAACAACAGGTCACCCCCTAGCTGGGGCTTAACTCCACCAGGGAAAAATCTAGGCTAAGGTCTGATAATCAACAAAATTCTTCAGTCTAAGGTGCCACTCCTGCAACTAGCCTATAGTCTCTCATTCCCCACATGCATGTCCCACCCAAGGAAGTGTGCCCCTTCTCTTCTCAACAGTCCCTTGGCTACCCCACTTCCCTTCCAGGGATTCAATAACATGCCATACATGATGTCTCAGAGCCCTGTAACTAATGCCCAATGCACCAGGGAACAATTCCTAGCAAAACTCTCACCCAGAGAGAATGCTCACGGGCAAGACAACCCACCTATTTGACAACAAATCTCTCACCTGGAGAGAATGCTCACGGGCCTGACAACCCACCTCTTCGAAAAAAAATCTCTCACCTGGAGAGAATACTCATGGGCCTGACAACCTACCACTTCGACAACAAAGAGTCCGATTATAATACAAAAAAATCCTTTACAAATTTTTCTCTACAGATAAGGAAATAATCATCTTTCCTTAGTTGGTCCAACCCCTTCTACACATGAGAAAAGGGATGGATTCCCCCAAAATACACTAAGGCCAATAATATATATTGCATGCCTAAAATTGGACACTTGTCACCTTCATAACTAACTTTATCCACATGGTGACTTGTTCCCATCCCTCTGGAACTTAGGATAAATAAATATCCATAATTACACTTTTCAGAAATATTAATAAAATATTCTCTTGGACTTAAGTCCCCCCTTTTCCCTTTTTGATGGAGTTAGCCCCCCGTCTCTTTTCATTTGATTTGTTTGCATGCAACGATGTGGTATTATTAATAACATGAAT
>JASDQU010680796.1:50168-64109 GCA_032191745.1 Picea mariana | reverse complement strand
CTTGGCTTTCATAAGACTTTCATTATCAACTTTATAGCTTTGGACATCTTTTTGTAGTCCATTTATGGTTTCTACCAATTTTGTGTGCTCCTCCTTAGATTATGTACCATCAACACCCAATCCGACATACAAATCCTCGAATACATCATCATGGTTGTAAGTTCTCTATGCATCTTCCATGATTTTTGACTTTCTGCACTGATTCTATCTTTCTCTAATCGCTGTTAATTCCGCAAAATGTGCAGGCAATAAGATTTGTTAGATGAATTCATGAGACAACTTCATGAAAAATCTGCACCATTTTGTTAGAATCATTTCTTCTGATTTCTTGGGTGAATAATTGGACTCCTTTGTCCAAAACTTTCCCATCAACTACTCCCTTGTGCAATTCTGAGTCTTGCGCAGTAAATTACGGTCATTTGGAATTCATCCAAATACCCTTTCACTCTTTCTCACTTCCTTTTTAAGCCTACATGTATTGGTCTTCAACACGTACCAATGCATGAAGTCAATATTTAACATACACACAATGTATCAATATTATGCAAGCACCACCAGTTTTGTTTTGCTCATACCCATGCCTCATTGTTTCATGCGCAGTTCCAGTGTCACACCCCGCAATGTCCAAAATTTAGTGCACACACTTACACATTCTTATTTTAGGCGCACCATAACCACGCCGTAATTCCCAAATTCAGCCATTTACCAGTCCAAATTTTTCCTTAAGTAGAAACTTGACCCATGCAAGCTCAGTGTTGAAACTCGAGCTCTGATACCAATCTGTAACATCCCCGTTACCAATATGCTCTGATACCGACTGTAATGTTCCCAACTTACTACCGAGAAATACTACTCCAAAATCTAGTGCGTAGATTCTACTCTATAACATTAGTCTGCACAGAAATACTTGAAGTAACACACTCCACCCCAAGCTGGGTAATGCCACGCAAATTTCCTCTTCTGACACAAATTATAACAACGGAAATAACTCAACACAACTGGACACATAGCATTATTGTGCATGTAATCTACTCTGAACATGTGATCACTACTACAGGCGCAACCATTCTGGCGTCACACACAAATTCTGTTTTCCTCGTGTGCGTGAACTGCTTCCCTATGCACATAAGGGAATCCAACCTCTTATGCACATAGAGTATTTCCCTGTGCACATGGCCATTCTCACCTTGCCTCAGAGACTCATGACCATTATTATAAGGTTAACTTAACATGAATAACTAATAAAAACTGTCATACTACGTATGTATGACTACAAATAATGAATATCGACACCACACTTACATGTGCAAGCAACATTATACAGAATAACAACAATTACTTATATGTAACATCATACAAGAATTAAATCCATATCATACATAGATAATTAAACACACAATAAATGATATAAGCATATAAATGAAACTTATCTTCTATGAAAAGTCACCAACTGCGCGCAGAACTCAAATGTTCCTCCCAACCATAGACTTTGTTGCTCATATACTTTCAACAACAGGTCACCCCCGAGTCGGGGCTTAACTCCACCAGGGAAAAATGGTTCCTAATGCTCGGATAAGGTCTGATAATCAACATAATTGTTCAGTCCAAGGTGCCACTACTACAACTAGCCTATAGTATCTCATTCCCCTCATGTCTGTCCCACCCAAGGAAGTGCGCCCCTTCTCTGCTCAACAATCCCTGAATTGCCCCAATTCCCTTCTAGGGATTCAACAACAGGAAAGACAAGAAGTCTCATATCTCTATAACTAATGCCCAACGCACCAGGGAACAATTCCTTGCAAAAATATCACCTGGAGAGAATGCTCATGGGCCTGACAACTCGCCTCTTTGAAAACAAATCTCTCACCTGGAGAGAATGCTCATGGTCTTGACAACCCGCCTCTTCAATAAAAAATACTATGGTTACAATACAAAAAACTCCTTTACAATAATTTCTCTGTAGATAAGGTAATATTCATCTTTCTTCAGCTGGTCCAACCCCTTCTTCACATGAGAAAATGAATGGATTACCCCAAAATACACTAAGGCCAACAATATATATTGCATGCCTAAAACTAGACACTTGTCACCTTCAGAACTAAATTTATCCACATGGTGATTCGTTCCCATCCCTCAGTGATCCAGGTGGAAATCAATGGTCATCCACCTATTCCGCTGGCTCAAAATAGGGGTTTTCACCTTGGCAGTTTTTCTACATATTTTCGGGTCCTAAACTTTCGAGGTCGTTTTGAGGCGCTAAACATATTTTTTTGGGCCCTCCACAATTACACTATAGGTTTTAGCTAAATCATGATGAAAAAATGTGTATCCCTCGGATATACCTTTCCAACAAGCCATCATGCACCCCAAACAAATATCGTTTGCAAAAGTTACTCCCTTGGGAAGTTGACATATCAACTACCCCCCATCGGGGCCTGCAAACCTTTTGGAATTTCATCTTCCGGGGTTAGGGTTTTGGATTTTATTTATGTTAAAAAATCCTTTAGAGATTCATTGTAAACATCATCATCTTCTTCTTCTTGTGAATGAGCGTAGCCATCACATCTCTTCTAAGAGATAAGATTCCACCATTCTAGTGAGTCATTCACTCTATAATTTTTACAGTTTATGTACATTGCTCTCATTAATAAAAATTGTGCATTATTGTATCTCTATGTTTATTGCAATATCTCTGTATATTTCATTTTTATATCTCTGCCTTCATTTCATTCTCAAAATAATCTAGATCAGTGGTTTCAGAGCAAGATACTCCTTTTCGTTTCTTAGTGCATGTCCCCGACGAGGTCAGGGTATAGAGAGTTGGGTCTTGAGCTAGTTTCTCTTGAGGATAACCGATCTCTCCAACACAAGAAACCTACTATGGTATAAGAGAAGAGAGACGAGGGAGTAGAAGATCCTATCAAGTTGTTTCTTGTGGAATCCCTCGTGCAACAGAGGAATGAGATGTTGGAGAATTTTGCCCAAATCCTTCAAATATTGTCGACAATAACATGCGCGTCTTTGTCAAGCAGTCACTTTGGAGACACTACCCCTTTCAAGGTACAAGTCAATTTTTATATTCTTGTATTTGAAGGTAAGATCGATGTGGATGCTTTGGAAAAATGGTTAAATTTGCTAGAATCTTATTTCTTTGTTCACAATTTTTCCGACAAAGAAAAAATCACCTTTGTGCTCCTTAAGGCTCTCCCCCATGTCAAACATTGGTGGGAAACTTACTGGGAGAAAAATTCCACAAAGGAGTGTGAAATATTTGGGGTTGATCCCACTTGGGATTTTTTTATGGATGCTGTCAAGGAGAAATATTACCCTGTGGGAAACTATGATGACTAGTACATGAGATGGACCATGCTGCATCAAGAGAGGGGCCAAACAATGTCAGAGTTAAAAAATACCTTCCATACCTTGCACACAAAGATGGGTATCAAATACTCTAAGCAACATCTTGTTCTAAAATACTGCGGGGTTCTACACAAGTACATCCAAACAGAAATGGAATTTCTAGACATTTCATCATTGGGAACTGCTTATCGATATGCTGTCAAAATCAAGCATAAATTTAAGCATTAGAACAAACATGAGTTCGGGATTTCAATTCCACAACAACCAAAGTATGGTAAAGGCATCTCTAAATCACAAAAAAACCAATCTAAAGACAACCATTCCAATCTTTAGGAAAAGAAGAGCAATAGGAAGATGAAGGACACTGGGAAGTGGTGTGACTTCCACAAAAGCCCTTGGCACAACACCAACGAATGTCGCTCAAAACAATCATTGGTGTCTGAACTCAAAGAAATAGAGCCAAACCCTGAATTAGACTCTGATTCAGATAATAATAAAAGGAGACAGATAATTGATGTAGAACCCACTGCTACTTTCGCGACCACAAAAATCCAACCAGAAGAACCCGAGGATCCTGAGGGAGGGGGGAGGGCATTTTCCATTCATAGATGTGGGTGAAGGGGACCTCAGTGCATTTTATTGTTGATAGCAGAAGCTAGAAGAACCTCATCTTAACATAGGTAATCAATAATTGGATTGACCGACAACACCACACCCGCAACCATACAACATCGGATGGCGTTTCCAAGGATGAGATCTTTGTGTCAGCCAACAATGTCACCTGTCATATGAAATCAAGCCCTTCAATGATAAGGTATTGTGCGATGTTTCCCCACTGGAAGTATGTGATGTTCTGTTAGGCCAACCATATATGTGGAATCTTCATGTTGTTTACGAGTCTCAACCACATAGCTTCATTGTTACTCTAGAGGGTCAACTCTACATGATAGCAGAGGTAGTTCCGACTACTGTCCCGATAAAACAGTGCCGCAAAGTAATCTCTCATACCGCAAAGTTTAACCTCTTCACAATCCATTCAGAAGAAAAGGACATTGGAACCACTAAATCCTCAGCCCAAGACCCTTCTATCCATTAGAAGCAGATCAATAAGATTGTAGAAGAGAACCAAGATATTCCTATTGCACCTACGGGGGTGCCTCCACACTTCCCAATCAAACCAAGTTATAAAATATTCCTTCATGTTATTCATGTTGCATCTTCATTGATAGAGTCCTCCCACACTCAATAAGATCATGCAGCTAGATTGGTTAAGTGAATCCAACCCCGCCAACAAGTACAGGTTCATAACAACCTTCACCAAGCTAAGCAGGACAACTTCTTCAACAAGGTAAGTGGCTTGCCAAGGTTCGGATTCAACAAAATATTCCATGGGAACTTGCGCAACGGAGACCATTGCTTCCTAATGGGGGAATAATGATCCAGATGGAAATTGGTGGCCACCCACATATTCCGTTGGCTCAAAACAGCGGTTTCCACCTTGGCAGTTTTTCTACATATTTTTGGGTCCTAAATTTCTGGGGCCGTTTTGAGGCCCTAAACAATGTTTTTTGGGCTTGCCACAGTTGCATTATAATCCTTAGCTAGAGTGTGACAAAATAATGTGTATTCCTTTGATAAACCTCTCCAACGAGCTATCGTGCACCCAAAACGAAGATCGTATGCAAAATTTATGCCCTTGGGAAGTTGACGTATTTGTTGGTTGTGGATCCTGATTATCTTCTTGTTTCACAGGTCTTTGTTTTTAGCTGTGTTTATACCCCATGAAGATTGCACACCCTAGAATATTGTACACCCCTCCACGCGAGGGGGGGGGGGATTTCCCCCCTACAGGGTCCGAGGGCAAGCGGGCTCCTGACAAGGGTTCAGGGGCGAAGCCCTCGAAGGAAAAATTGCTTCGTAAATGTATATTGCAATTTCATAGTAAATCTATATCGTTCATTATAAGGTTGCAGATATGACGATAGAAGTTATGTTAGGGTTTTTTTCCCTAGAAGCCAACCCTCTTTTATGAGGGAATTGCATTGCGGCCATGTATCATGGCGAATATTGTATTCTGAGAGAGGAGAGAGGAGACTGTGAGAGAAATAAGAGGAAGTTACATCGGGTGTGTTGTAGGTTGTATCCCTTCATTTGCTAGATAATAGAAAGGAAGGACTTGAAAATTTCTCTAGTGTACATAGCCCACACTGGGTGAACCACATATATCTGTGTCTCTATTATATTGTGTATCTTCTGTGTTTTATTTCCACATTTGTTTTTATTTTATTGCTCCATGATCCTGTTTTTCTAACAATATCAACTACCCCCCATCGGGGCCTGCAAACCTTTTGAAGTTTCATCTTCCGGGGTTAGGGTTTTGGATTTTCTTTATGTGAAAAAGGCCTTTAGAACCTCATTGTAAGAATCATCATCATATTCTTCTTGAGAGTGAGCATAGCCATCACATCTTCTTCTTGAGAATGAACATAGCCATCACATCTCTTCTAAGAGATAAGCTTCCACCATTCTAATGAGTCATTCACTCTGTAATTTTACAGTTTATGTACATTGCTCTCATTAATAAAAATTGTGCATTATTGTATCTCTATGTTTATTGCAATATCCATGTATATTTCATTGTTATATCTCTGCCTTCATTTCATTCTCAAAATAATCTGGGTCACTCAAGAACTTAGGATAAATAAATATCAATAATTACACTTTTCATAAATATTAATAAAATATTCCCTTGGACTTAAGTCCCCCCTTTTCCCTTTTCGGTGGAGTTAGCCCCCCGTCTCTTTTCGTCCGATCTGTCTGCATGTAATGATGTGATATTATTAATAACTTGAGTGTGATTACATTTTACAAGGATAGGCGCACTAGCCTATTTTCATCCTGACTCATTAGCCTCATAATCACACAGACACTCCGACCTCAAATACATATACATCCTTATATATATATATAACTAAGTTCGATGCACACTTCAAGGTAATCCTTGCACACTTACCCAGGTGCACACAACACTATGGAATGTGTGCACCCTTCCCTTGATGTGCAACCACACACACTTACCTAGGTGTGCGCAACACTGTGAAATGTGCACACCCTTTCTTTGATAGCAATCCTTGTGCACTACTCAAGTGCGTGCAAAACCAAAAATTGGTGCAAACGGCTCACCAGCCTATATGTACATTTACATTTGCAATTGGTACCAACGAATCACTAGCCTATATGTACAATTACAAATGGGTTTCAGATTAGGGACATTACATGTCATTTGCTAGGTAGTTGTGCTATTAGTACAACCTAAGTATCCTATTTAATAATATCAACTTATCATTTTATTAGTCACTTATATGAAGTGTCTTTTACATTAGATTATAACCATTTCTGGAACATTATACACCAACATGAGGTAGAAGTTATTTGACACTTTTCAAATTGATATGCAACCCTTTTATGATGCCACTTCTTCTCATCCATTGTTGGCTAACTATGGGTCATATTCTCCTTATTTTAAGAAGTGTAAGGTCTTCAACTAGAAGGGTACAAAGACCCTCGCCCAAGTCCTCAAGGAGACAAAACTTGGGGTTGCTTCGACACCCAAGTGTTGCACTAGTTGGGGAAGTGGGCGCCTTGGGAAAGTGAACGTGCCAATGGGATTTCCCAAGTATGAAGCAAAAAAGAGATTGTGGCATGCCAACATGAGGAGCACACCAAGTTGGTGCACTCCAATCCCAAGGGGCACGTAGGTTAACAAGTGCATGGGTTCATTTAGGCAACCGGGTCTGCGAAGGGGTGCGATGATTCATTTAGACACATGGGTTCACAAAGGGGAACGACACCCCCAAAGGATGCAATAGTTCACGATGGTGACCTTTGGAGTCCCTATAAGAGAACAAGGGTGCACAACCAAGTAAGGAAGATTTGAAGACAAGGACATAAAGATCATCTCTGCCATTTTGAGATAGACTTAAATGAAGAGGGGCGAGCTCCCTCAAGGAGCCAAGTCGCTCAACATGGGAGGACTTGTGCTGCCTTGAGGTGATTTTGTGGGTAGAGTTGGGGAAACCTTCTTTTTTACTGAATTTGGGGGAATTGTTGTCACAGGTATGAGGAGGCATGATAGGAGATAGAACCAAAGTTATTTGCGGAGCGTTGTAGTAGAGAAGGGACAAAAAGTCTTCGGTTGATGGCACGTCTAAGGTGCACTTGCATAAGGTTAGTGATCGCAGAAATTGTCGCAGACTTGATTGCAAAGACAATATGGGTGCAAAATTGATTGTTTTGATTGGTGATGAAAGTCATTGTTGGACCTATTGTGCACACCTTGGAGATACCAGGCACATAGTTTGTTGGGTGAACTGAGCACTTAGGAAAGGAAACTGAACATAGGATTTGTCGCACGACTTGTCACAGAACTAACTGCAATAGTGATTGCAAAGAGTGATCGAAAAAGTGATCAAGAAAGGCAAAAGTTATGGGTTGCAACAAGTTGAAGCACTTGGGTGAACGACTTGAGGCGACTCAGAGGAGCTCCGCAACAAGCATATTGTTTGGGCACTTTCCATCATGACATTTTCATGTCGTGCATCACCGAGAACAACAATTGAGTTGAGATGGGTTGTTGGACGAGTGGGTTGACTGCAACCTTTGGATAAGGTATCTCTTCACAGAGTTACAACAATCAGTTAACAACAATATAACTTGAAAGTCGGGTGCTGGATGCATGGTGCCTTGAAGTGGAAGAAGTCAAGGTGCGGAGATGGAAGGACATTAGAGATAAGTTCTATTGGTTGCATGCAAATTTTGGGACTTAGACGGATATATGAAGTGGACAGATGGACTCAGCCTTGTATTGTAGTGACGGTCTTGCAGGTTTGTGGAGATGCAGACGGTGATTGAGGGGAGTTCATGTAGAGAGTTGGTGACTTGGGAAAGTGGGGGTCCAGGACAATAGGCTTGAACCATGGGTACAACCAAGGATCTCGTTGAGAAAGTTTCGGTTGGTTTTGAGTTCTTGAGTTTCCTAAGTGTTGCGGTGAGTTCTTTGAAGGGAAGTCAGATTACTTGGTGGTTCAAGTGCAATATGTTTTCGCGGTGAAAACTGACAGACTTAAGGGTGACTCAAGTGGTGTAGATTCGAAGAAGTCTTGTAGAAGTTGGGACACCTTTATTGGGTGAATGTGTGGAGATATTAGGGTGACCTTCTTGGATGAGTCCTATGGTGGAATTAGGCATATTTGGATGCATTCGTGGAGGAAATAGTTGGGGAAGAGACGTCTTTCCATTATAGCAAATAGTTTGAACGCATACAACTTTGCGCAGAGGGAAGTGTGGATGGTTGCACAAGTTGTTGATGATTGCAATGTGAGTTGGAAATTTGAGGTTTCCACTTCACAAGAAAAATTGAGGTTTCTACTTTGGCAGAATTTGGGCTTTCCAATAGACTTAGTTGCGATGGGGGGAACGAGTTCAGGCAGAGACTTGGAGGTTGCAATTTTTTTGGATGTTTTTAGGGATGTAAATGACTTGAGGTGGGGGATGATGTCATTTCTTTGTCTATAAGGACGCATAGACCCTCTCCCAAGTCCTCAAGGATACGAAACTTGGGGTTGCTTCAACACCCAAATGTTGCACTAGTTAAGAAAGTGGGCACCTTGGGCATGTGAGTGCACCAAGGTTCTTGCCAAAGTATGAAGTGATCCAGAGCTTGGGGTGTGCCGACATGAGGAGTGCACCAAGGTTAGGGTGCGTCGGTCCCAAGGGGCACAACAATTGACAATCACATGGGTTCGTTTGAGTGACCAAGTCTATTAAGGGGTGGGATGATTTGGTTGAGTGATCGGGTCTGTGAAGGGGCACAACAATTTGTTTGAAGACATGGGTTCACAAAGGGGCGTGAAACCCCCAAAGGACACGATAGTTAGTGATGGTGACCTTTGAAGTCCCTATAAGAGAGCAAGAGAACACAACCAAGAAAGGAATATTTGAAGACAAGGAGAGCAAGATCAAAGCTGTGATTCTAAGGCAGACTTAGACGAAGAGGTGAAAGTTCCCTAAAGGAGCCAAGTCACTCCACATGGGAGGACTTGTGTTGCCTTGAGGTGATTCTGTGGGTAGAGTTGGGGTGACCTTCTTTTTGGATAAGTTTGGGGGAAGTCTTGTCGCATGTCTAAGGAGGCATGCTAGGAGACAGAACCACAAGTTTGTGCGAAGCCTTGTAGAAGAGAAGAGATGAAAAGTTTGTGGTTGATGGCATGTATGAGGTGCACCGCTGAAGGTTGTGACAAAGATTATTAGTGTGAAAAATCTATGTATGAGTGTCTTAGTGAGGTGAGGCGATTCGTGGGACTTTGCCCAGTTGTAAGTCGAGCCAATAGTGCTCATATTGTAACTGTTTCACAATAACAAAGACTTAGCCGAGTGTTAGGCATGGTTTGTTCCATCCACACTATATCTGAGTTCCTCTTGTTTATTTCATGAGTTTTCTCCTTGTTTCATTGATGTATGCTTGTATATGACTAAGTGTTGATATGTTAACAATTGTTTAAGTATACAAGACTTGCACTAGAGTAGGAGTGTGACTTGTCGGTAGCCTAGAATGAAGTATGGGTATGATCTAGGTGAAGAGGCATAGTTTGGACGCAGTATCCTTGGTGATGCCAAGAAACCAAGATAGAAACGTCATGGTGTTGCACACCCTAAAGAGGTGCACGAATGCAAGGCACATTGTGGGAATGTGAAAAGAAGCATATTAGAGGTTTTGGTTCTAAATTAATTATTTCAAGTGGATTATACTACCAATGGACTTGGTAATGGATAGGATATTAATACTCCTATTGAGCCTGAGATGAGATTTGTGAGAATAGTTATTGGATATTCTAAGACTTCACCAAATGCAAGCCATTTTTATCCCTTTTCATCTATTATTTCACATGAACTAGAGGCTACATTATTTGTTTTCTCTACTATTATTTTGCAGAAACCAAATACTACACCATCTGATGACTTTTCTATTAATGATATGTCAGAGATTGAACCTGTGACTTCTAATGGTTCTTCTAATATTGATATAGGAGCCAAATCCTACACCTATAATTTAGTAGTAACCATTTTCTTCACTATGCATGACTCAATTATATTAGTGTCCGGACAAATTATCTGTGGTGTGTTGGCATTATTTATTATGTGTTGTCATTGATGACAACATGAATAAAACATGTACAATAATTAGATAAAAAGGAAGATCACCTTGGGGCAGAAGCAATTCATGATCAATGTCGATCACGATAGGATCAACAATGATCCTATGTTCCTAGAGGTCATGAGAGATAGCGGGGAAATGACACACAAATAGAATCAGAGCATGGAAAGGAAGAATGAAAGATCAAAAGGGAGAGCGCATTACATTAGTGCTATCGGGATTCAAACCCCCTTAGTAAAACTACAAAATAATATTGTTCGATGATGTAGTTCTTAGGAAAATCCTGGACCATCAGATCGTGTAGAAGCCAGAGCCCATTAGATCATATTGAGAAACTTTGGGACAATCCAAGACCATCATATCGTGCAAAAGCCAAAGCCTGTTATATCATATTGAGAAACTTTGGGACAATACAATACCATCAGATCACGTAGAAGCCATAGCCTGCACAAAAGAACCCTTCGTAAAGGATCCTGGAATCTTAATTGACCATTTAAAATTTGGGAGTAATCACAATTGTTAGATAAGTTTAGGATCTATCCTGATTGTCATATAGAACCAAGTGGAAGGACATGATAAGCAGAACCCATAAGACATGAAGTCTTGAAACCTCTGAAGTCGTGAAGTAAACGCCAACCATCATATCAAGAAGGATCTTTGGGTGAGCTCTCAACCATTGGATTAACCAACGGATAAATAAATTTGGAACTTCTCCACTTCAACGATTACTGGAGACAAGGAAGAATCCACAAAATCTCTGGAGTAATGAACTCTCGTCGATCGTCTGATCAGAGAAAGAGAAGGGAAATCCCATCAACCGTTGATCAAGTGTAGTGGAAGGATAGGATAAGTGGGACCAAAAGCATGAAGTCCTAGAGTAAACAAAGGAAATTAGATCAAGACAATGGAAAATCTATGGTGTTAGTTCTATTCGACGCTTTGATGATAAATGGATGTAGAAAGGAGCCACAATATCCTGAAGTCCTAGAATCACCAAAATCTCGCTAGCCGTCCGATCAAGAATGAGCTTCGGATAACGAAGATTCCCCTGGACTGTTTGATTGTGCGAGGGAAGGAATGGTCAGTCCGATGTTAACCACTCTGGGATTACAAAGAGTCTCAAACAACTAAAAATCCCAAAGCCATGAAGTACCAAAGCCACAAAGTGCAAAGCCATGATCCAGGAGGGAGACATGTGGTAGAAGACAAAGATGACATGTGGCCCAATCAGCTGGTTATAAGTGTCAAGGTCTAGTTGGCACAATAGGTATACAAAAGTCACGAATTAAGGTGACACGTGGAAGCCACTCATCCAGTGCCACATCAACAATGATGTCAATAAGCCACGTCACTTCGGGATTACAGCCTCCGGGAATGTTCAACTTATCCTACTAGAAAAAATACTCGAAGCATCGAAGGGCGAAGTAACAAATTAATATTTTTTCGTTGATCTAATATCCTCGGGAATATTTCTCGACCGTTCGATCGAGTACAATGGAAAGATAGCATAAGGAGTACTAACAACCAACATCAACCGATTGCCCATTCTTGATGACCACTTCGATAGGTCAAACTATGAAGAAATTTTCCTACTCCAAAATTCTAGCAACCTGGAGTCCCGGAGTTATGAATCGTTGAAGTCCCAGAGTGAACGAGAACTGTTCATCTCAACTCCTAATTAATTTGTGATCGTCAATTTTGTTTTAGCCTCTAGATAAGCAATAATCGTCCATTCAACAAGATATTAACTCCACACTGTCAGATCAAGATCAAAGAAAAAGAGATCAATGGATAAGATCTCGTCACAGTGAAAATTGCGTAAGGATTAGACAAGACCGTTGATCTGAGAACTTCGAGAGTAATTCTAGCCATTGGATTAGTCAGCATGAGATGTAACCACTCCAGAAGGTAAAACTCTGGAAGATATCTCTTTGGTGATAACAAGAGTTTGGTAAAAGAGAAAAAATTTTGAAGGGCCAAAGCCTGGATGGCAAGGTTATGTCGTTGTTCATGTGAGTGCTCAAGGTAACAAAGGTGCAACACCAGTGCTAAGGACAATACTTAGTAGGTAAGCCCATGGTTTGAGCTCGCGATAACAAAGAAAATATTGGATTGAAGGGAGCGCTTATTTATTAAGACTCGAAATCACAACAATTCGAGATCTGTAGACTAAGGAACCATTACAAAGTCATGATTAAAGAAGAGTTAAATCATGAGCATTATGAATGAAGAATAAAAAGGAAAAATGATATTATTTAAAGTTTAATATTATCATTTAAATGAAAGGGTACAATGGTTCATTGTCAAATATGCAATGGTTCAAATTCGCACCAGTTGGAAGACTATATAAACAAGAAATAATGGTGAGAAGAAAGTGTCTCTGCAGTCCAGATTAGAAAATAAAAAGAAGAAGAAGAGTCCAAGAAGGAAAACTGAAGATACTTATGCAGTGAGGGTGGGATGGAGGATCAAGGAAGGATTCATATCCTTTTCGAAGTAAAGTGTGAAAATAAGGGAGTTGGTGCTTCCTAGGGTTGGTGCCCTAAAACAAGGGAGTTGGTGCTTCCTAGCGTTGGTTCCATAAAACAAGGGAGTTGGTGCTTCCTAGGGTTGATGCCCTGAATAAGGGGATTTGTGTCTCTAAGAGTTGGTGCTCTGAAGAGGATTGGTGTCCTTCACAATCACATATTATTCTTTATAAACTTTGTAATTATTGATTTATATAATTGATTTTTTAAATACAAGTTGATTGATGATCAATTGTGATAATTAAAATAAAAAAGTAATTACTAATTTTTTTTAAAAGGTAATATTGATTCACACACTCCCGCCCCCCCCTCTCAGTATTTCCAACAATTGGTATCAAAGTGAGTTCCTTCAACACAGTTTAATAATTGGAAGGTAGATCCTAAAAATAATGGATCAGCAAGAGGAAATGTCTTCCAACAAAGCACCATTGTTTAAAGGAGATGATTATTCTCTTTGGAAAATAAGAATGAAAATCTACCTTATGGTTCTTGGTTTTGATGTCTGGTAATAGGTAGAAAATGGGTACACTACACGAACTACTCCACCCACAGATACTGCAGGAAAGAAGATTTGCAATGACAACTCAAGAGAAGTCAATGACATTCTAGGAGGGTTAACAAATCCTATATTTGTGAAGGTAATTCATTGTAAGTCATCTAAGGAGATCTGGGACAAACTGGAGGTTATATATGAAGGAGACAACAAAGTCAAGGAAGCCAAAATACAAACCTACAGAGCTCAATTTGAAAATTTGAAGATGAAAGAAGAAGAGAACATTGTTGAATATCTTCATAGAGTAGATGAGGTAGTTAAATCAATCAGAGAAGCTAGAGAAGAAC
>JASDQU010680795.1:0-15631 GCA_032191745.1 Picea mariana | reverse complement strand
CACTGGGTCAGTTCTAGAATTTTTTCTAAGTTAGATGACCAAAGGTTTATAGAACCTATTGGTTTGTACAAAGGGGTCAAATAAAGAATTATTTGAATATCAAACATTATGAACTTTGATATCATCAACCTAGTTGAAGAAAGTATGGCGTATGAAGACCTTGTGGGAAGACCTTGGGGAATAAAAATGAAAGAAACAATCTCTATAGAGAAGGATAGGATAAATATAAAAGGAAATGGAAGAATAATTATCATACATCTATACCCTGAGGAAGGTAAACCTTGGTCAAAATCATGGGAAGAATAATATGGAATTCAAGAGTTGTATCAGGCCCTAAATGAAAATGTTGAGCATATTAAACCTAATTTCATAGGAGAGATGCATTAAGGGTCTTTAATATCTATGGGTTATAATTTGAGCACTGAGCTCTATGAATAGTGGATGGAAATATATGACTCTAGAGAGAGGGTATGTTGGAGTATTGAGGCTATCCCCTACGATAATGTCAAATATTTCTTATCAATAAGGGAAATAACACTTGTTTTTTATAATAATATTAGAGAATACACTCATCTAATCCCCTTAAATTCAAAATTGACCATCTTCCTACCATTGAAATTTAAGGAGAGAGAATCATTTACAATAGATGTGAATGAAGTGTTTAAGAATGTAGGAGATTGGGTTGACTATAGATATTAGTAGAACCCTTCAAGGGTTAGGCTGTTGGTTGGTGTATCACCTATGCTCATGAATTGCATATTTGGACCACGACTTCAACATACTTTTTAAAAATATTTAGAGGGATAAAGATGACAACAACTAGTAAAATAACAAAGCTCAGTCTTGTGTTCTTATCTAAAATCCATATTAATATTGTTTGTGTTGAAAAAATGGAAATTAATTGGATATTGTGATGAGATGTTATGGCCACATATGTTCCCAAATACATTAGAATATATAACATATAAATGGTACAAGGTATATGAGGAAAAACGTGACACATGTAAATGGAAAACCTTGAAAGGAATTTTTATAAAAGAATTCTCCTTTTTCCATAGTAGGTGACGGGATTAGTATTGATGTCTATGATTGATGATTTATTAGGATATAATAAAGATTTGGTAGATAAATTAAGGGATTACCTTAATACACCTTTTGCAACCCTATAGGGTACTTATGCTTATGTTTGAATGTCATTCGAGTTGATGAATATTGGTGCAACATTTCAAAGGGCCATGGAGCATTCATACCATGATTTTATTTGAAAAATTATGGTTGATTATCAATATGATCTCACTATATATTCCAAGCTTAGGGAACAACATGCATTCCATATTAAATAATTTTTATCAAATGTAGAATGTAAGGAATATTTATAAACCCCCCAAAATTGTTTATTTCTATGACATAAGATACATTTTGGGGCATATCATATCCCTTAAACCTTATAACACCTAGCCCATTTAATAATTCATTTAAACCATAACTCTTATAACATCTAATACTTAATTCATATTTAACCATATAATCAATAAATCTTAGAACCACTATCATCCATAACCCCTAATATAACTCCAATACTGTCTAACTCTTTATAGAGCCTACTTCCCAATATTGTAAAATTTGACACCTAACTATTATAACTCAATCACACCTAACTTCTATAAACACTAATATAACCCATCACTTGTATAACATTTATACCCTTATAATTCATAACCACTATCGTCTATAACTTAACCCCTGTAACCCCTTACCTCCAACATGCATCGATGTTAATTCTTAACTCATATAACACACTCATAGGCTTGCAAAAAACCCATACGTTGGACTCATGTGTTGTCTCGAGAACTAGTCAAGTCTAGAAAGTTTTAGATGGGGAGACCCCATTTGGTCAAGTCTAGAATTTTTTTTAAGTTAGATGACCAAATGTTTATAGAACCTATTGGGTTGTACAAAGGGGTAAAATCAAGCATTATGGGAATATCAAACATTACAAACTTTGATATCATCAACCTATTTGAAGAAAGTATGGTGTATGAAGACCTTGTGGGAAGACCTTGGGGAAGAAAAAATAAAGAAACAATTTCTATAGAGAAGGATAGGATAAAGCTCAAAGGAAATAGAAGAATAATTATCATACCTCTACACCTTGAGGAAGGTAAACCTTGGTCAAAATATTGGGAAGAATAATATGGAATTAAGGAGTTGTATCAGGCCCTAAGTGAAAATTATGAGCATATTAAACCTAATTTCATAGGAGAGGTTCATTAAGGGTCCTTAATATCTATGAGTTATAATTTGAACACTGAGCTCTATGAATAGTGGATGGAAATCTATGACTATCCTAGAGAGAGGGTATGTTGGAGTATTGAGGCTATCCCTAAGGATAATGTCAAATATTTCTTATCAATAAGGGAAATACCACTTGTTTTTAAGAATAATATTAGAGACTAAACTCATCTAATCCCCTTAAAGAAAAAATTGACCATCTTCCTACCATTGAAATTTAAGGAGAGAGAATCATTTAGAATACATGTGAATGAAGTGTTTAAGCATGTAGGAGATTGGGTCAACTGTAGATCTTATTAGAACCCTTCATGGGTTAGGTTGTTGGTTAGTGTACCACCTATGCTCATCAATTGAAAATTTGGACCACAACTTCAACATACTTTGTAAAAATATTTAGAGGGATAAATATGACAACAACTAGTCAAATAACAAAGATCATACTTTTTTTCTTATCTAAAATCCATATTAATATTGTTTGTGTTGAAATAATGGAAAATAATTGCACATTGTGATGAGATCTTATGGCTACATATGTTCCCAAATACATTATAATATATAACATATAAATGATACAAGTTATATGAGGAAAAAGGTGAGACATGGAAATGGAAAACATTAAAAGGAATTTTTATAAAAGAATTATCCTTTTTTCATAGTAGGTGACGAGCTTAGTATTGATGTCTATTATTGATGATTTATTAGGCTATAAAAAAATTTTGGTAGATGAATTAAGGGATTACCTTAAGACACCTTTCACAACCCTGTAGGGTACTTATGCTAATGTTTGAATGTCATTCGAGTTGATGTATACTAGTGCAACATTTCAAAGGACCATGGATCATTCCTACCATGATTTGATTGGAAAGACGATGGTTGATTATCAATATGATCTCACTATCTATTCCAAGGTTAGGGAACAACTTGTGTTCCATATTAAAGAGTTGTTATCAAGTGTAGAATGTATTGAATATTTATAACCCCCCCAAAATTTTTGTTTTCTATCACATAAGATATATTTTTCAGGCATATCATATCCCATAAACCCTATAACACCTAACCCCTTTAATAATTCATTTAATCTCGAACTTGTATAACATATAATAGTTAATTAATCTATAAATTATATAACCGCTAACCATATAATCACTAACTCTTAGAAACACTATCATCCATAACCCATAATATAACTCCAATAATTTCTAACTCTTTATAGAAACTACTTCCTAACAGTGTAACCTTTAACACCTAACTATTATAACCCAATCACACCTAACCTCTATAAACCCTAATATAACCCACCACTTGTATAACCTTTATACACTTATAATTCATAACCACTATCCTCTATAACTTAACCCCTATAACCCCTTACCTCCAACATGTATTAATGTTAATTATTAAATCATATAACACATGCATAGGCTTCAAAACAACCCATACAATGGAATCATGTGTTGGCTCAAGCACTAGTCATTCAAGGCTCTTGAGCTCAAGAATATTCAACAATATATATAGGCACTTATTTTCCTTCCTCAACCATGGTCAAGATCTTACGATATATAATCAGTGCACAAAACCTCCTAATGGAGTCCATATATTCCAACTCTATTGCTAAAACCCCTTCATTTATAGGGCTTGTTTTATGGTAATTTGCAGGTGTTTCTCATGGTTATTGATCCTAACAAGTGATTTTTAGGGAATAAGGTCCAAGTTGTTTCCTCCCATCCTAACCATGGAATTTGAAATCAAGAAGGTTCAGTTAGGTCTTAAGACCCTTCTTTCCCCCTTAATCTGCATGTTAAACCCTCAAGACCCATTTCTATTGTACAAAACCTACTCATGGCACCATTATATCATGCTTTGGATTGTTAAGAACACCAACTACAACTCTGAGAACCATTCCTAATGGGGGCTCTGACACATTTTTATTTAGGGAATATGTTTTGGTTTAATCCTGGTACTTCTATCCCTCAAAAAGTCCAAAAATAACTTACAAGGGTCCTATGTGATGGCTCAAGGCCTTGTCCAACACTATATCCTAAGAAGTTGTGTGGGGTGTAGTTGTTGTTCATAGAAGTTAAGCCTAAGAATGTTCACTTAGGTAAAAAGTCCCTTGTTTCCCGCCCTTAACCGTGGTTATACCTTAAGACCCATTCTTGGTTCAAAAATAACATATTCATGGTTCCCAAATTCCACTTTAAGGTTAATGATATGTTAGATAGGTCATATGTGGTGGTTTGACTATGTGTGTATGGTTCTTGAGCTTGAGAAGTAAGGTTTAGGGTTGAAGACTCTTTTTTCCTTTCATCAACTATAGTCATTCACCTAAGAAACATCCATGATGATCAAGAAGACCTCATAATGTCACCCATATTCAAATTGGATGCCAAAGACTCCCTAGAGTGGACTCATGTCATGGTTTTTATGTGTTGTCGATGGTGGTTGAGTTGGAGAAGGTTTAGTTATGGATTTAGTCCATTGTTTCCAACTTTCCATGTTTATACCTCTACACCCATTTTCAATGTGCAAAACCTAATCATGATGCCTATATCCTTATTAAATTCCAATCAAGTTTTATAATTTTGGTTTGACGACTTGTTCAAGGCTCTTGATGACAGCTTGTTCACCCATCCATGGTATGTTTTGGTGACCCGAGGACTTGTTAATGGTTCTTGAGATATATATGATATGTTTGGGGATTGAGTTGTTGTTTCCCTCCATTTACCATGAATTTTAAGGGCTTGAGGATTGTTTCCCTACCACAATCATGGTCAAGGCCCTGCGACCCATATGTATATAGTATGAAAAACATATAAAAGGTGATGTTCTAGGTGTTTTTCATGGCACATGAGCTTGAGAAGGTTCAATTATGGCTTAAGTTCTTTACTCCCCCCTTAACCATTTTTAGGTGTTAAGACCCATTTATCGGGAACAAAACCTACTCATGGCACATGTATCCTACAACTTGGAGGCCTTCAAGGAAGCCTTACAAATGAGTGATGTGTTGGCTAAGGCATCTCTACCCATCCTTACTACATAAAACCTCCTAATGGTGTCCTTGTCAAACTTTGATGCTAAGGACCCCCTAGAGAGGGATTGTGTTGTGGTTTCTTGGTGTTTTTCATGATGATTGAGCCTAAGAAGTGTCATTTAGGGCCCTCATATCCCTTAACAATGGTTAGACATTAATACTAATTATTGGTTCATATATGGGTTATTTTCCCATCTTTCCACCTAAGTTTCATAAATTTTATAGTGATAATTTCTAAAATAAATTACCCCTTCATAAAACATCAAAGAGTAAATATCTATTATTAATACAATTTATAAAAAAAATATTAAAATACTTTAATTCAAATAATTACTACTCATTTTTTATATCTACTCTACTCAATACGTGAATGTAGAAATAACCTTTGCTATCACCCATATGATTTCAGGAGACATGGTTTGGTAAGTGTTGTGGTGGGAAATCCCCCTATGGACTATCATTTAGGGTTATATCATGCATGAAAATGAGATCGAAAGAATCCTACTTTCTACCGTCATCCCACACCTAATCCCCATTTCTTTTAAGCAAATACATGGTTAGACGAACATACCTTGTTTTGGCTATTCGATGTCGATCCTTCTTCACGCTTGATCGCTTTTTGGAAGCTCTCCTCCCAAGGCTGACCTGCATACAAAAAAAGCAACAAACTATACATGCATTTTACCTACATATTAATGGGTTAGAGATTCAAACATATATTCAATAAACTATGAAGAACTCATATAGTGGGATGGGAGAAGCATTTCTTTATTAATTTTTATGAATCAACTTACAATGTTGAGACCGGCCACCGCTCTGCAAACCTGATCCTGGGCTCCTTTTCAACTATCCTCCAACTTCTTTGGTCTGTATCTCTTCTTGCACAAGGATGGCTAAAGGGTTGGGACAATGGGAATGTGAAATTGGGTAGAGTTTCTTTACTATTATTCTTCTCTTCCAAATGGGACCCCTAACCCTTCTTTTATAGGCTAGAAGAAGCTAGGTATTTGGACGAATCTTCAGCCATGCATGGCTGGAAGGTTTAGTTAACTCACCCAAAGTTGTGTGTTCCATTGAAAAATTTTCTTTTTTCATGTTTTTGTAGGTATACACGGGCTGTTATGGGTCATCTAGTGTGTACACACATGCATTAATGGAGTAGGGTGCATGGGCCCTTATAAAAGAGGTTTTTAAGAAGAGTTGTTCAACAGTGCTTTGGAAAAAAAGGAATCTGAGATGACCTGATGCTAGGTAAGGATGTCTGGTGTAAATTGGGGTTATAACACCATCTCAGCCTTCAACACCACCATCTCCCATGGAAATCCAAAACAATCCTTTCAGACATTAGCTTGATCAATATGTCGTGGTTGTACTCGGACCTCAACACCCATTACCAAAACACCTGGAGAAATGGTTGCCTAAATTTGATCCAGATTCTAAACAATCTACTGAGGATCACATCAAAAAAATTATGTTGGCCATTAGACTCCGAAATGTTGAGCATGAGGATGTAGTATGCATATTGTTTCCTTATCCTTTTGAGGGGAATGCCTCCACATGGTATTTTTCTCAGCAACCCCAAACCATCGTCTCTTGGGACAAGTTTGAAACTTGTTTCTTGGAAAAATTTGGAGATGATAAATCTCCTGAAGTCTTGGTTATGGAACTCTCAGTCTAAAAATTAATCCTAACAAAAAAGTGAAAGACTTTAACCAAAGATTTCTTACTTTGAAGAATAAAATGCCTGTAGATTCGATGCCTATAGAAAGTCTAATTGTTTCATATTACGCTAAAGCCTTGCACAATAATATCACCATATGGGTCAAAAGGTCTAAAAAGTACATCTTGTTAGGAGACTTTGAGGATGCAAGTCAAATTGAAAAAGATATATTAATCTTAAAAGGAAATCTTAGCAGTGAAGCTGAAACAACCTCATCTTCTAAGAAGAAAGTAGAAATTCTGACTTGGCCACCTCAACTTAAGAACCAACATGAAAATTTAGACTTAGAAATCTTACATAAGGCTTTCCAAAAATTGACCAATCGGGTCGTTGAATTGAAGAGATTAGCCGATGAGGCATCAACAAGCAAAGGAAGTTTTAAAACTCCTTTCAAAAAACCTTTTCCTCCCAACTGGCCAAACCCGACCACAGAAGATCTAAATTTTGAAAGTTTACAATTTTCTTTGAAAACCATCTTAGAAGCACATGATAATTTTGTTTCTATCCCACCTGATAACTATGAAGATGAAGTAGAGGAAGAGGTACCTGAAGAGGAATATTCTTGTCCTCTTGTTTTCAGTCACCTGTCGGATAGTATTTTCCAAGCAAACTTTGAAACTGTCCACCCCTACAATACAAGAAGCAAAACACAAAGCAAAACCTCTTCTGAAATGATTAAAAATGTGTTTCCAAAACAATCAAAGAAATATGAAATTAAACAAATCTTAGAATCCCCTATTTTAGAATGCAATTTGATTGAAGATCTGAAAAAATTGAGGGCAAATATTTCTGTTTTTGAGCTGCTGAAATTTCCCCTTATTTTGCAGAAAATGCTTCAAAGTATCACTGAAAAGAACAAAAACAATGATCCTAACAACTAAAAATCAACAAAAATTTATTTAAATACAGCCAAAACGGTCCCAAATAAAACAACATCTAAACCTCCAGAGAAAAGGGACTTAGCAGAAAAAACTGTAGGAAATGTAGATAAAAATGTTTTAGGGACAACAATTAAAAATCAACAGAATTATGTTATTAATGCTCGAAGAAATGTCCCACCTTTTTTGTTAACCTTTGAAATTTTTAATTGGAATTTACATAATTGCATGGTCGATTCTGATGCATCATCAAACATGATGCATCTATCTGTTTGCCAAAAAATAAATGCAGAAGTAAACCTTATGATCTTAAAATCATTCAGCTAGATCGAACTAACGTTAAAGTAATTGGTGAGCTTAAAACTGAATTGGTTAGACTATCATCCAATCCGAAAGTTCATTAGATAATTGATATTATCATTGTTGATATACTCGAAAATTATGGCTTGCTCCTAAGCAGGGATTGGTCAGAGTAGTTGCACGGTTACTTCGCCATAGATTGGTCTCACTTGTGGCTACCTGAAAATGGAAATCCCAACAAAATTAGGATAAACAGAGAATGCTATCTTAAGCATACCTTAACCAATCTGACTGATGAAAATGAACCTTTAATTACATCTGCTAATTCATTTGAAATGCAGGGAATGAATACCTTCTTTGGTAATTTCATGACCGAAATGTCTCCTACCACTAATTCTGCACAACAATATGAAGTTGTAACCTACACTCAGACATCAAATTTGACTAATATTCCAAGTACTTCGGAAGAAGCACATATATGGTCCTTATACTTTGACAGATCCAAATCCAAAGAAGGAGAATGTGTTGGTTGTGTTCTCATTGATCCTACAAGTAATAAGACTTTTATTGCTTGTTAGCTAGAGTTTGAATTTACCAATAACACGACTGAATACAAAGCACTTGTACAAGGACTTAGGAAAGCTTTAGATATGGATGTGCGGAATTTGATAGTATTTGGTGATTCATATATTGTGGTTAGGCAGGTAATAAACACCATACATTTCTTATCACCACATCTGAAAAGCTACCAGACAGAGGTATGGAGTTTAATGCATAAATTTTTATCATTCAACATAAATTTCATTCCTAGGTTGAGTAATTCAGAGGTTGATTTATTGGCCAATGTTGCTTCTAAACTATTTTCTGCTGAAGACATTTCCCCTAATGCGTTTTCAATTGAATTGTTGTTTAGACCATTGATCATGGATAACATTACAAATTGGAGAGTATTCGATGATGACCAACAAATTATCAACTTCCTGCATATGGAAGATACTTTCAAAGGAGAAATCATTGATGAAGGAACTCATGATGAAAACCTCTGAAACTTCACGTTAATATCAGATCCTAGATCTCCTGAATTAACATCTGATCTGGTAAAATCTATCCCCATATCTATTGTAAGACTAGAGAAATTTTATGACTTGCATGATAAATTTAGAGGGACAATTAATTGTAAAATGAATAGTTCTTCTTTGGTTTATGAGATGATTAATTTAGGAACAAAGGACAATCCTCAAAATATTAATCTTGGAACAGGATGTTCCGAGCAAGAACGATCTTCTTTTATAAAATTGTTTAGAGAATTTAAAGATGTTTTTTCTTAGACACATATGATGACTTGAAAACATTCGATCCTAATATCATATAAAATGTCATCCCTATGAAACCCCAGAATCAACCTTTTCAATAGAAATTGAGGAAGATGCACCCTAAATTGGAGCCCACTATTAAAAAGGAACTAAATAAATTACTAATTGCAAAGATAATTTTCCCGGTGAGGCACATGCAATGGGTGTCTAATCTAGTCCTTGTAAGGAAGAAAAGTGATGAAATTCGACTCTGTGTCGATTTTTGAAGCCTAAACCAAAAATTTGATAAAGATAACTACCTTGTTCCTCCAATGGAACAAATTCTCCATTAGGTGTCTAGTTCTGAAAGACTATATTTGCTAGATGGCTTTTCGGGATACAACCATGTCCTCATGTCTCCCTTAGATCAGATTAAAACCACCTTTCTCACCCCATGGGGCACTTATGCCTACAAGAAAATTCCTTTTGGATTGATAAACATTGGTTCCACTTTCCAGAGAGCAATGGACATTTCTTTTTGTGGCCTCATTAACGAGTCGGTCATGGTCTACCTTGATGATGTCACAGTATTCTATAAAAACAAGAAAGATCACTTGTCCCACCCCAGGGCTATCTTGGAACGATGTCGCAAGTTCGACATATCTCTCAACCCTAAGAAATTAGTCTTTGTAGTAGATCAAGGTAAACTATTGGGGTTTATAGTCTCTAAGGATGGAATGATTATCCACCCTGAAAGAACCCAAGCTATTGCTAAACTCCCCCCTCCTTCTATAAAAGCTATGCAGTCCTTTTTGGGCAAGATTAATTTCTTCAGAAGGTTTATCCAAAGCTTCTCATAAATGGTCAGACTGTTACAAAATATAATTAAAAAATATGTTTTATATCATTGGGGAACACAAGAAATTCAGGCCTTCGATTCAATTAGAAAATCAATAATAGAAGCCCCTTCCTTGATGAGTCTCGATTTTCCCCAGAATTTCATTCTTTATACCTTTTCTTCTGACTGATCTTATGTTGTTGTGTTAACACAGAAGAATGTTGAAAGAAATGAGATACCCATTGCCTTCATGAGCTCAGATTTCAAAGGAGCAGAGCTTAACTACCCAACAATATATCAACATGCATATGCTGTTTTCAAAGAAGTAAAACACTTGTAGTCATATATGTTGAAATCTAGATCCAAGGTTATTGTTCCTTACCTAGCTCTAAGAAACATGTTAGTACAAAAATAACTAGGGGAGAAAAGGGAAAATTTGATGATGTCATTACAGGAACATGACCTCGAAATAACCCTTGCACATATTGCTAGAGGTCAAGGCATGTGTAAGTTAGTGGTTGATTCAGTTGAAGAACAAGAAAGTCAAATAAACACCTCAACTGCCAACCGGCCTGATGAAAAACAGATCAGTTGTGCACAAGTTGGTATGAGAATAAAAAAATTTATTTGAAACATGGATCTTCTCCCCACAATATTGATCCTAAAAATTGAAGAGCACTCAGGCTAAAATATGCATATTTCCGGTTAATAAATGGTGTATTATTTCAAAATAACTTTGATGGTGTTTTTTTGTGTTGTTTAGAAAATGAAGAGTCAGAAAAAGTGTTATCTAAACTACATGCAGGTGAAGCCAGTGGTCACTTCGGTGGAGATAATACTACTCAAAAAGTGCTAAGGGTCGGGTACCATTGGCTTACCTTGTTTAAAGATGCCCATGTGTTGTCCCGTAGATGCATAATCTTCCAAAAGGCTGCAGGATGGGTGAAAAAGGAAACATTCCCTTTGTAGCCTATTATTGTAGAGTCTCCTTTTCAGCAGTGGGGTCTTGACATCATAGGACCAATTAATCCCTCTTCTTCGCAAAAACACAAGTATATCCTTACAACAACGGATTATTTTACTAGATGGTCTGAAGTTGTAACTTTAAAAGTGGTAAACACAAATCAGGTAGTATCCTTCCTAAACTCTCATATCATCACTCATTTCGACATTCCCGAATATCTGGTTTTTGATAATGCCTCCTACTTTTCATCCCTTGATATGAACATTTTTTCTCTAGAAAAAGGGATTAAACTGAAGCATTCTGCAAGCTACTACCCTCAAGGAAATGACTTAGTAGAATCAACAAACACAAATTTGATCAAGATTATTAAAATGACAGTTTCAGAAAATCACAAAAATTGGCACAATGCACTGTATAATGCACTCTGGGCTGATAGGGTAACACCAAAAGGTTCTATTGGTAATTCCCCTTTCTTTCTCATTTACAGAAGAGAATCTATTCTTCCTCCACATTTTTTACTCCCTTCTTTGTAATTGTCGTAGAGAGTTCAAGAAGAGGAGTTCCCTCCCCTAGAAAATCGAATTAATGCCTTGTTAAAATTGAAGGAAGTAAGAACACAAGGAAAGAAGAAACTGGATCAGCATCAAAAAATTGTAAAAGGTTGGTTTGATTCAAGTTCTTCTTCAGATAGATATTTTTATTTTAGAGATATGGTTCTTAAGTGGGATAAATCACATGAGGGAAAAGGGGAACATACCAAGTTCCAGAATCTGTGGCTAGGACCATTTGTAATTTCTAAAAAATTGGGTCCCATCTCTTTTTGTCTGCATAATTTGGAGGGACAACCAGACACTTTCCTAGTGAATGGCCAGGATCTCAAAAGGTATTTCACCTAGTGATTTCAGATCCACCCTTTTTGTACATATTTTTTTATTTTCTCTAATGTTTTGGATTTTGGTTCTTTTCATTTTGCTCAATTTTGATTTGTTTTCCAAATAATTATGTTTGAGTCACCATTTCACTTGTGGAAGGGAAATCAAAAGTTTTATTCGTAAGCAGCATTTGATGACTCCTCAAAGCACCGATGTTGTAAAATCTAAAACTCAGATCAACAAAAGTAAATTTCGGTTCAAAACAGTCTTCCTGGTTTCTCTTTAAAATTACGAGAAGACACGATTATCATTAATAAAACTCTTAACGTTGTCCATGTTTTAAGGAAAACAACTCAATTATACCTTCCTGTCCTCAAGATGGTTTCTAGATAGAAATATAAGTGTTCATATCATGATGAAGGTCACTAAACGAGAAAATAAGTTGTAAAGGATCAAGTTTTGTTTTCAAAATCTGAAATTTTCAGTATCACCCCGCTCTCTTGAATATCATAAAGTTTCTGCAAATTTATAAACAAATTCTAAAGAGTTGAAAGCACTGCAAGGTGTGGTAAGTGTTTGAAAACCACCAATACACTAAACAGGTCTGCTGGCAGCAAGTAAATGTAAGCATGATACCAAGACAACTTCGTCGGGGTACTGAACATGCCTGCTGGCAGCGAAGCAATGTCGGGTTTAAGAAAATTTTTAGGTATGTCTTTTGGAATTGATCAGAAGTAAAGATGTTATTTATCATGAATGGGTGACTCTTGGATAGGACAAAGGTGTTAGAGTAAGTTAAATGACATCCCTGCCGAGGCTATGGTCACCTGCTGGCAGTAGTGGCCCTGTCAATAGTATCAGAGTCGGCTTCCTAGACATCGTTTCACTCGTAATCAAGAAAAGCTACCAGATTTCATTTTTGACAGAAATACATCCGATTCTAGACTACGTTATTTTCTAAGTTTTGATCAGAATGCTTGACCTATTGTCATTTGTTTCTTAAAAATTCATTCTTTCTGATTCACCCTAACATCAATTTTCCGGTGATGTAGAGATAATTGCTTCGCCAACTACGTCACCATTGTTGGTAGCCACAATTGATTTTCGATACTTATCATGATTAAAAGAGATTACACCTTTCTGTAGATGCCATCACCTACCATTTGTAAATGTTTATATTTTATGAGTTTCAAAGCGATGATTGGATTAAAGATTCCCTTATTGAATCTTTATCGTTTGCATTTTCGTTTATTTTATTTTTAATTCATGACTGTAAGCATGAATTAAAAAATAAAATTTGGCTTGGTTTAATAATATTTTACCTTAGAAATATCATTTTAAAAGCCACCCATATGTGTTTAAAATTTAAATCTTATGAAATGGTTGATTAACACTTTATCAAAAATTTTGTTTCTTATGAATTCAATGGATTTGATAGTTCATCGTCAAATTCTTTTGATGCATGAAAAACCTTGGTTAACTATTGATATTTTCCTCATGAGTTTAATGGTCATATCAACATTCATACCAATGAGTACAGGCATGTTGTACTTGCATTTTTGCCTTTCCTTGTTGGCCCAAAACATTAATGAAGCTATTCATTATGTGCATAGGGTTTTGTACTCTATAAGTTTTGCCACTCATTGCGAGAGATGGCAATGAATTCTATGAACCCTCTAGTTTTTGTTTTCACTATTTCTCCTATCCGAGTTATGATATCCCCCAGGCTCTACTATTTTCATGCTTCCACTCTCCATTCAGAATTTTTTATGTTGCTCGCGCATTGGGAACCTAAAACCATCCTGAGTGATTTCTGTTGCATCCTTATTACAATGGTCATGGTGCCCGTCGTTTTTATAAAGCCAAATGGATGCCAAGCCTTATTATTACATGATGATGATATTGATGACCTAAAGGATCATGGCTAGGATGTATTTCTCAAGAATTTCGAGGGTTATAATATCCTGGTTGCAAAGGATTTTGCACAAACCTTTGACGGTTTTAGAGCCAAAATTGGAGACATACAATTGGAATTGACATAGGAGTTTGTGAGAAAAGCGACAAGGATCCCATCAAAGGGTGAGAGATGGTTTAAAAATGCTCAAATAGAAGAGGTCCCATGGAGTTTTTTTATGACTTCCCATAAATCCACCTCATGCATAAAAGTTATTCTTATCGCTCTGTTAAAACCTAGATGGCATAGTCTACTATTAATTCTGAAGCAATTTGTTATGTGCGAAGGTCGATATGGGATGGTTTTTCTATACCATATCCATTTGATTATGAATTTCATAGGGTTTTATTTAGATATGCCCTTTTACTTATGGATGAGTCCTTAAAATATGTCCAAGAGTAACAAGCGACATGGTATCAATTCGAGCTTGTTTTACCATGGACTTGTTAAAATCTTGTTCGTATATCATCTGTCGAACATAGGTGATAGTTGGGATACCTTCCTAATGATAAATGGATTAACCCAGGCTGACCCTACAACCAACCTTCTTTTAATTGCAAACCCTCACTCGAACAGGCCAGTGGTTGAAATCCATTTCGCTAATTCAATTGATGTACCAAATTTTATTGATAAAGCCCCTCTAGATAAAGGATTACCGTGTAGGTTTTCACCTGCAAGATCTCCATAATGGGTGACTGTTGAATCGAAGGGAAATGATCCTCATGTGCCTATGAATGATGATAGTTTGAGAATTAATGATAAAATTAGCGTCAATAAACTCTGTAAAGGAAGGAAACAACAACGCACATATTTGAGTTTCAAGAATAAGATTTTTGGTCGTTTAATATTTAGAAAACTAAGGAACCGAGACGATAATCATCTGAGCTCGGTTGAATTGATCAATATCGATGAGGGTTCATATTGTGAGATGGAGGATTTCCTGGTTCGAGAATATCCATAAAATCAGTGTTCCAGGAAGGGGGTTATCACCCATGTTGAACCATATGATTTGTGACCAATTTACCCCCGTGTCTTAAGGGTAAAGAATGATTTTCGGGTATTGGGCACGATCTAGAACAAACAAAAGGTAAGATTGAATCACCCCTAGTCGACTGTGTCCCCCATTGATCTGCCATATCCCCGGTACACTGTGATAGTTGCCTCGATTCGATAGAGCGTTACTATATCGATGTTCCGAATTAGAACCTTGACTGATCAAAATAATCTGTTGAAACAAGAGAACCTTGATCTCAAGCCACATACAGACAGGGAGAATAAATGAACTAATAGGGTTGGAAATATAATTATTAAGAATACAACAACTTTCAAAGCAATTATAAACTCTGAATTGTCTGATCCCGCTTTGGCAAATTTTTAATGGTAAATGTTTTTGTTTTGATTTCATTCGATTCTGTTGTCAAAGTCGAAATATGAAGATTTTAATTTTGATTTTATTTACTAAAAATAAGACCAGCTACAAAATCTATGAT
>JASDQU010680794.1:58752-71759 GCA_032191745.1 Picea mariana | reverse complement strand
TAATCATAAGTGTAAATCATCGCATCACAAACTCATATCACTCAACAAATAATTTACAATAAACAACAATTTATATTAATCATGGTAAAAAAGGTGAGTTTATAGACATTGATGGGCCTTTGGATACACATTATAGAGGCCCATTACGAGGGTACCCACCTATTGTGGAAAAAAAAAAAACCCTCTTTATTTTTCAAGAAAGTAAAGGGGTCATGTTGGCGCAAGATTGATCATACCAGGGTCCTTCTTAGGTTACCAACAAAATGTACTGAATAGTCTAGAGCGTTGGAATTTTAATCTCCTCCAAAGAGAAGAAGTCTCACCCAGAGAGTGAATAAGAATAAGACAAAAGAATAGGGAATGGAAAGGAAAATACTTAGGAGGGTTCACAGAACCTTCAAGATTCATGCTGATCTTGCGGAAGACAAACTAACTATAAAATAGATTTGAACTCATATACGCAAGAACTGAAGCTACTTAGGTTAAAGAAATCATTCAAACATAGAAACATCATGTGGAAATTATGAAGCATAAGGAAGTACTGTAAAGATACATTGCAGAAGTATAAACATAGAATGATGCAACATATTTTGAAATTTCAGATCCTTCTTCATATATTATCTTTAGATATTTCTCAGTTACAATATCAGAGATACAAACTAGTGCTCTGTTACAGACTCTTGTCTTTGGACCCATGTCCCAGATATCTATTTATCCAAAAATGGGTACAGGTCACATTTACAGAACTCAACCTGACCTATTAAAAGTAACAACAAGAAGAAGACAACAACCCTTTACAATTATGACCCCAACACCAACCTTTACACTTGTGATACCAACCATTTTACAATCATATTAGTCCCTATATATAAGCTAAGTAGGGTATTTTTTCTTTGATCGCTCATGCTTTCTTGTTCTGTTGCAACTGCATTTTCCTTGATGGCATTGTGCTTTCCTTTTCACAACTGATTTTTGTTACTTCTCCTTGCTCTGTTTTCTAGCTTCTTTTGTATCTTGCACAACTTGTACTAGACCAAAATAGGGACTGTGGACCTTCTTGTGTAGTTTATCATCCAAAAATGAAGGGACCAAGAGGCTCAAACCACAAACCTTGACTCACTCTTGAGTCAAGTACTCAGCTCTTTCGCAGCTTCCAGGAGCAACTATTGTTTCCCCTTGTCCTCCTTTTCCTCTTTCTTTTTCTCTTCTGGTTGCGCTTTCTCTTCTTCTGCCTCTTCAAATGAAGGGACCAACTTTGGGACCCACTCCAAGCCCCACTTCTTAACTTCTTGAAAGATCCCAACTTTATACTACCATTTCCTGGCGAGAAGGGAGGCCTCAGTGATGAACTGTTGGGTCGCATCTGTGATACACTCCTCGGGCTTGGATGTGACCAAAGAGTTCCATTCATAATATGTTGTTGCATAGACTTGATGCATTTGCATATAAACTGTCTGAATGACAGAACGAAATTCGTGCAACTCCTTCTTAGCTATAGATTGCACCTCAAATAGAGCATTTAGTTCATTGTTTTCTTGTTGAATCTGATCAAACTTCTGTTGTTTCTCCAACAGATCAATCGTAGCCGTAGCTTCTTCATTCAACACCTAGATTCTAGTGTGCACATCCTCCAAAGTATGGTTGCACCTTGCGATGATTTCCATCCAATCGATGACTTCTCTGAAAATATTTGTGCACTTAGTTGTGAACATGTGTATGTTGCTCAAGCATTGTTTCCTTCCATCAATATCTTCTCCATCTGCTCCTGCAACTTCTAAGGTTGTTTCTTTTCTTCTGGCTGATTCTTCTGCAACCATACTTCCAAATGCTCGACGCGAATGGCCAATTGTGACCATGCTCCTTGGAGCAATTCAATCTGATGCTTCATATATCCTGCATCACTGTATTTTGGTAGTTGGGGTGCATCTTTTTGAATTACCGATCAGGCTTCAACATGTCTTTTCTGAACTCTTTCCAGCCTATGCTTGACCTGGGTCTTCGTGTGTTCTTCTTATTTCCTACAATCTTGCACAATGAGCACTTCCTCCCTCGCAGACTATGAAGACCTCTTGGCCTATTGGAGCCTCTACTCTATTTGATCAATTGATGCCCTGATCATTCCAACTAAGTGTGTTGTTGGTCATTGTGCAATGTCAGTCGATGAAGGGGTTGCATCCCTGGGTGCTCGGACCTATAGTGGAAGTCCAATGGCCTTTGAATGTTCTGAATGAGTCTCTACCTCTTCCTCCCTTGTGGATGGTCCTCGCACCAGCCTCAACCTCAACACTGATGGAAGGAGTGTCAAAACCTCTGTTTTGGCCAGGCAGAGTTGCAACAACTCTGCACACTATTGAGGGTTTTGGAGAACCAACTCCATTTGTTCCTACGCGGATGTCGTAATATGCCTGGAGGTTGACTCGTGTTCCTTCCTTTGTCACTCCTTCTCTTTGTGTGACTCCACTTCCAGAGTTTCACTTCCTGTGGCACCCTCAACCTTGGATGTTGAGGAAATGTGTTGGTGACTTTGAGATTGCAGCTCCTCTACCATTTGAGTATCCTTCTACTGCACAAAAGGTACAATTTGTTGGTCCTGGGTTTCGGGGTTCAGGCTATTCAACTGCAGTCACTGCTTTGATACTTCTGGATTTGGACCAGAAAGTTGTGGTCTTTTCTCAGGTAACTTTGGGTTTGTTTCTAGGAGTTATGGCTCTGGTAGTTCTGGGGGATCGAGCTGCATGGGCTTTGGATCAGTTGTTTGGGGTGGACTGGTGGTTTCTCAGGGTGGTGACTAGGGTTGTGGTGGTGATGGAGGGTGCTCAATGATAATGTTGGATGGAAGTGTGTAAAGCTGAGGGTCATATTGGATATGGATGATAGGGGTTGCGCGAATCATTGAGCGAGTGTGGGGGATGATGGATGAAAGGGGTTAGGGGTTCAAAACTTTTCTCAGTGAGACCCTTGTGTTGTTTTTCTTGGTTGTTGGCTCTGTGATGAACACAACGCTAAGAATCTCATTGACATCCTTACCTTTCAACAAGGGTTGCTATGGAAGATGCGATAACATCGATAGCGTTCTTTTCTTGCGCTCTAATCGTTGTGTCTCTTCCTTCTCTTCATATAGGGAAACACCTCTATGTTCATATAGGGAAACAAGACTTGTTATGTTAAGTTGAGATCAAGGAGCTTGACCTACTCCACCTTCCCCTTGAGATCACCCATGATCTCAACTCGGGGGTCACAGGGATCATCCGATACTGCGTCTCTAGACACGACGCTTTGGCTTCCTGTAGCTCTTGTCATTGTGAGCTCTGAGTTATTAGAAAATTATACGGTGAAATAAGGATTGGGGATCACAACTATGGGCCTCAGGATTATACAGGTTTGTTGGCTCTACATACTTCAAAAATTGCTCAGTGCTTTCTAAAAACAATGTGTTCTACAATGAGTTCTCTGAGCCTTGTACTCGAGCTTAGCTGGAAATTTCAGTAATAACTGTTGTTCATCATGACCCTATGGAAGAAACTTGGATCTGAGTTGTCTGACGGGCTGAGTTAATGGGGTAAATCGTATTGGGTGATTCTGGCATTTACTGTGCAAGTTGGACAGGAACATGGTTGATTTCAGACCTTTCTGTTTGAGGGATGGGAATCTCGACATGAATACCGATGGAATATTCATGTATCGTGGCTTTATGGCTTAAATAAATTCATACGAAATATCATAATAGTAATAAATCCTGTGGCTAGACTAAGTTCATGTGGCCCATGGACTCAGATTTATTTTGGATTCTTTCTCCCTCTAACCACAAAGGGGTCCATATCATATTAATGAATTTCATTAATGGGTTATTTACACTTATGATCCTACGCTTCTGATTAAAAGGTTTTGCATCAAACAACACTTAGACAGAAAAGGAAATGAACTACATGTTGCGGCACAACACTGCACACATCGACTTTATTAACTGAATTTACAAAAATTACAGAAAATTCAAATCTAACTACTATGCATGCTCCTTCAAACTAGAGAAAAAGTCCTTTAGCTTAGTTATGAGACATATAGGGTTTCAGGAGAGCGTCATTCACCCATTTTGGTTGCAGCATACCATCCAGTTGTGCAAGTCTGACTTCTCTGGAAGGTCAAATCTCCGCAACTATAAATGGTCCCAACCAATGCATGCAAAACTTGCCAGGATGCTTCTAGTACCAACTATCATAGAGTAGGACCTTGTTTCCTTGTGCAAATACTTTAGTATTAATGTGTCTATCATGCTAATATTTCTCCCTTAATTTCTTGACTGACTGATGGAAGTCTGCTAAAACTCAGGTCTCTTCATGTTCTTGTACCTCCATGAGTCTCTGCGCAATTGATTCTTCCTCTGACATTTGTGTGATCTGTGCAATGTACAAACTTGGAGTAATGAATTATGCAGGAACCAAGGCCTCTTTCCCATAAACTAGTTGAAATGGCGTGTACCTGTGGAGTTTCTTTGTGGTTGTCCTATAAGCCCATAGTACTGTTGGAACTCTGTCATCCCAATCTTCCCTGTTTGTGCAACAAACCTTCATGAATCCTCTCTCCAGAATCTTGTTGAATTCTTTTACTATTCCATTGGCTTGTCAGTGGTAGGGGATGATTTTGTGATGTTGGATCAAGAACTATGTTGTAAGATTTGTTATGGTACTATTGATAAAATAAGCTCCCTGATCACTGGTCAAACTCCTAGGACATCCAAATCAAGTGATAATATTTTCCAAAATGAACCTAGCAGCAGTATCAGTCGAACAATCCTGAACAATTGCTACCTCAACCCAAAGGGTAAGGTAGTCAGTTGTGGTAATAATGTACCTAGCCTTCGAATGCTTAGTTGTGGGGTTGATCAGCCCAATGAAGTCAACCGCCCACTTCTCAAATGATTGCAATGCACGAACTGGTTGAAGTGGTAATTCATCTTGTCATGATGGCTTACCCACTCTTTGACATACATCACATGATCTATCATATGCCGTTGTATCCTTGAAGAGTGTGGCCCACCATAGTCCAGCATGAAGAACCTTCCACGCAATGGATTTTCCTCCCACATGACCTCCCGCAACTCCACGATGGCACTCCCATGGTATATCTTGTCTTTCATGGTCCAAGACACATCTCTTGAGGTCATTATCTAGTCCCAATTTATACAATTTCCCTGCAATAAACTGATAGTCTTCCCCTCTAACAACAATATGGAGTTTCTGGGTTGCACAATATGTTTCTAGGAAGGCTCCTGTACTTAAGAATACTACTATGTCTTCCATGTATTCCAGTATAGCCTCAAATTGGAACAGAACTGCATCTAGGAGTTCATTATCAACTACTCCGCCACTTTCCCCTGACTCTCATCTAGACCAGTGATCAGGTCCTACGTTTCATCTTCTAGGCTTAATGATCACTTCAAAGGAAAATTCTTGAAATAGTAGAGACCATCGACAAATTCTTCCTTCAAACATAGGTTTGTTAACTAGATCTTTCAATGCAAAATGATCAATAAAGAACTTAAAATGAGAACATAACAAAGAATGTCTAAATTTATGCAAAGCATACATCATAGCTAAAGCCTCCCTTTATGTCATTGTATAGTTGTGCTCATCTTGTGATAAATTCCTTCTCACAAAATAGATAGGATGATCCATGGCTCCATCTCTTGGTTGCACTAAGATATCTCCTAAGGAAATTCCTGAAGCATCTACGTGGATGTGAAATTTGTTTTCCTAGTTTGGGAATATCATAATAGGTGTTGTGATGAGATTCTCCTTTAGGGTCTCGAATGCTTTGTCACATTATGGGGTCCATTGGAACACTTCTACCTTCTTTAATATATTTTCAAGCAGTGCAGTGATATTTTCATATCTTATGATGAACCTGCGGTAGTACCCTATGTGTTCCAGCGTGGAGTGCAACTGCTTAGCACTCATGGGTGGTGGCATGTTCACAATGACCACAAATTTGGTTGGGTCTACCAGTACTCCCTCTTGGCATACTATGTGGAATAACATATTTCCATGTGGTACACCTAAGATACACTTTCTGAGGTTCAACGATATCTGCAGTTCTCTACATCTGTCAAACATCAGACATAGTAGTGCTACCTGTTCCTTGAGTAAACTATATACCATCCAATCATCCATATAGACTTATATAAACTTGTGAATAAATTCTCAGAAAGTTGCTACTACAATCCTGGAGAAAACTGCAAGGGCATTCTTTAAGCCAAATGGCATCACATTATATGCAAAAGGCCCCCATTCTGTTATGAATGTGGTCTTGTTTTTGTCCTCTTCAACAATCCTTACTTGGTGGTACCCTAAAAATCCTTCTGTGAGTGAGTATGATTCTTTCCCCATGACAAGTTCTAGCACCTCATCAGTAAAAGGTGTTGGGAAAGGGTCATGCACATAGGCAGAGTTAAGGCTTCTATAATCTACATTGAACCTGATATCCTATGTGTCATTCTTGCTATGGATGACTATTGGGCTGACCCATTATGCTTCTTCCACTATAAAAATAATTCCAGCTTCTAGCATCTTGTCTATCTCCTTCTTAACCTTCTCTTTCACTCTACGGTTAAGGAGGTATGGTCTATGCCTCACAGGATTTGATCCTGGTTTTAATTCAATTTTCATTTCACCCATAACTCCTTTGATTCCTTTTAACTCTAAAAATTTATTTGGGAACAAATCCTCATATTCCCTCAATAAACTCTCTATTTCTTGACTAGTTTGCTCATCCCAGTAATCTCCCACCATATCTATCTTAGGTTTCTTTTTGGTCCCTATGTTGACTTTGTGCAACTTCAATGGGTGATTATAAGAACCATCAATATGACTTGGTATGATGTTCTGAATTTCTCTTTTCCCATTCACCTCTTTAATGGCTAGGTTTCTCAGTTCTTCTAAATCATCTTGTATTTCCAAACCCTTCTCAATATTATAGCATTCTATAGGTCTCTTTTCTAGGTTTAGGTGAATATTAGTCTGAACTTCTCGACCATGCTTTTCACATACCACTAGGTCTGATTTCTTATTATTCTTGTCTATAAAAATAAATTCTTTAATTCTTTGTAGGACTACTTCAAGATTAGGGTACTTACTTGTAAAGGAGAATTCCTTGCAAAAGTGATCTGCCAACATTTTCCAATCGCTGGTATGTCTTCTAGTTTCTTCAAGCATGAACCAAGCCTTCGGGATTAGACCTAGCGAGTGGGGAAATACCTAAACCCATAAGTGAGATCGTATTTCCTCAACTTGTCATTGTGTTACACATTGTCCAGTATGTGTTTTAGGATAAGACTCTCCAATGAACAGTTGTGCAACTTGGAAATTCATCCGCATCTCTGATTCCAGCTACTCCTTATCCTTAAACCTATATTTAATAGCTTTCTTCAAATCATCCCAATATCTAAGTAAGGATTTATGATTGGCCCACCATTTGGCAGGGGTTTCTTGGAGGGATAAATCCAGTACTGAGATCCTTTGATATTCTACTACATTTTCCTCCATGTTGCGTAGATAACTATCAAGTCCTAAGCTACCATCATATATTGGGTGTTCTCTGACCTCGGTTCTGACCCATCTAGTTTCCCAGAGAGTTGCGCATCTCCTTCAAAATCTTTCATATGAGCCTTGCTACCAACTATCGAATGCCAATTCGGAATCTTCATCTGCTGACTGTATACTCCTCCAACTTACCGATCCATAAGCAATAGGATTTATATAATCTTCTATTGCTTCTGTTGTTACAGTGTACAATGGATCCATGTCTTCTCCCTCCATATTATTATCCTTTGGCTCTGTATATCTGGGGCCTACATACGGATCCAGTGGTTGAAATACCTTGATTCCATATGCCTCGAATGTCATAGTGTCTTTCTTTAGGTCGATTACTGCATAGTTGTCATAGTCCTAATCAATACCAAGTAGGGCAGGATAAGGGTCCTTATCCCCCATGATCTCAATCATCTCAAAATCAGCTACAATATTTACTCCTGCAACATCTATTTCCACATTCTCCATTCTTCCTATGGGGAAAATGAAATATTGGTTGGCCATCCTTAGCTGGATTGGGGAATATGTCAACTGGGGTTTTCCTAGAGCACCCCAAATCGTTTTAGGAAGAATTTTCACATTAGATCCTAGATCTAACATAACATCCTTAATCTCGAATTCGTCTAGTTGGGCTACTAGTCTAAATTATTTTCCAATTTGTGCTTTCCTTCTCTGTACTCTTTGAGCATTCTTCTCAGGAATATTAGTCCTTATTCTTGGTTTCGTAGGTTCTTCATTTCCTAAAACTAGGTAAAGTGCATTGCACAAATTTTATGTTAGCTAGTCATTCCCAAGAATATCAGAAAACAACTGAAACCATAGGTCGACTATGTTTTGCGGTTTCTCAAGTTGTCCTGGTGTGACTACAGGGTTTCTGGGTGCAAGGGGTGAAGCAGGGACTTGCACAATCTTAGGGTAAACCATAGGCTATGGGGGTTTCTCTTGAATCTTTGGGCTTGGGATATTCTTAAATACTTGTATGGAATCTTTAAGGAAAAAATTTTGTTTCAGTGTATCATACATGTCTTCTTTAGGTGCTACCTTCTAGATCTGAGTTATATTATATCCATCAGCTTTTGTCTTTGCTCCTCCTCTAGTAACAATATTGAGGTTGGGCAATTGTCCTTTAATAACTCTTTTGATTTCTGAACTGATAAGGTTAGTTCCTTGTTGACGTACTCGATCTTCCCTTCTTGCAATTACTTCTGGGCAGTCTTAAGTTTCGTGCCCATTGGCTCTACAGTGAGAGCACCATGGCCGCCTCGGATGAGGACAGTCTCTAACCATATGGCCTTTCTCATCACAATTATAACATCTTCTTGGTCCTCTTCCCCCAGTTCTTCTTCCTTTGAAGGCTCCTCCAGCTCCATCTAATATCCCCAAAAATATTAAAATATTAAATCCTAAGTGTACTTGGGAAAAAAATTCCATTTTTGGAAAATTTGGATTTGGAAATTATTTTCCATTTATGGAAAATACGAATTTGGAATTTTATTATTGTAATTATAATTTGATGATTGTTGGGAAAATATTGACTTTCCCAACTAACTTGTTTTATTGCGACACATGTGAAAGACAGTATTTTTATAAATTAAATGCTGGAAGACAAATGGAACAACTAGGTTAGAAATAGTTGACGATGACTCCATGAGTGGGGAACATATTTGAATTGCCTCAAAGATGATTTTTACAAGTGGAAAATGTGGGATTTGACCACTAGCAGCCCCTAAAAATCAGGGATTTGCAAAGCTGTGAATTTCCCAAGGAGGGAAGGAAAGACCTAGGCACAATATGCATATAAAAACAACATATGGAGGAGGTAGGAAATTGCTTAGTATGTTGGAGAAAGGAAATCTATTTTTTCTTTTATGAACACTGTGAGTGTGAGGAAAAGGAATTTCTGACCTGTGGATGGTGATTGTAGCTACATAGGATCATTTCAGTTTTCCCTTATGGACTCATAGTCGAGCTAGTGGGTGAACATGGAAAGTGAAATTGGTTGTTCTGTTATATGGTTGGGTGGAATGTGGTTGTTCCATTTGTGTCCCAGCATCAGGTTTTCAGATATGTTCCTTTGCTTGCATTCCTTGTCAATATTTTTCTTGATTATTATTTGTTAGGAATGTGATGGTTTATGTGATGATGGTATATACGTATATATGTGCTCACTTTGCATAAATAGAAGAACTATTGTATGTTCTATTAATCATGAAATAGGGTTATACATATATAAAAATGACTGTATATACACATACATGTAATCATACAAAAAAAAATGAAAGAATGGTGGTATGTTCTTACTGGTCATTAAACAGGGTTATACCTATAAATAAATGATTGTATATACACACATATGTATTATTACATAAAGAAATGAGAGAACTGTTTCATGTTCCTAGTGTCCATTAAGCATGGTTATATAGATATGAATGACTGTATATACATACATATGTGTTCATTCATAAGGGCAAAATAGAACTGTTGCTATGTTCCTATTGACCATTGATTTATTTATGTTGAATTTATAATCAGATTGGTATAACACCACATAGAATAGATAGAAAGAATAACAGTTCAAATACAACTTTCGTTACTACACAAACATAGTGGTGAACTCAAATTATCTTACGAAATCAACCCTTGTACTCAATCGGGCACTGTTCAAATATTACAGTATCTCCACAGTAGCTTGTAATGTAAATAGAATTCTAAGAAGTACATAGAGAATCATGTTGTAATCGATGTAAGGTACGCCTAGATCAGAACTCGAATACCTTTCGAGCAAGAGGTGTCCTCGATCCACTTCCCTCGATTGCATAAACCTGCAAAAGGACAAAAATCAGGGGTTTAGTAATCTATGCTAGTATTTTCTTTCTATGGAAATTAACTAGAATGAAAAATTCAAAAAAATACTTAGCTTGAATTCGTCAAAGAACTAGATCACCACTTTTGCTTGTGTGACAATATGTCCTCCATCCAAAAGGGGAGGAGTGGACCCAAAATCAATTGATGGGTATCCTCGCAAAATAAAACAGGGCCCCATCATTGATTTAATGTAACTGTGAATAATGATTTTGTATACACAAAGCATAAGTAATGATTTATACAGTGATAAAGTAAATACACATAGCACAATTACAAATCCCCACAGAGGGTAAATAATGTTTTTTTATACACATAGCATAAATTATTATTTATACAATGTTAAAATAAACACGTAGAGCACAATTATGAATCCCCGCAGAGGGTAGATAAAAATTTTGTATACACAGAGCATAAGTTACAATTTATACAGTGTTGTATAATTACATAGAGAATAAATTTACAATTCCTATAATGGATTAAGACTGCTATCTATAATTACATAGAGAGGATTTACAAATTCCCCATAGAGGCTAAGTAACTTATTTGCATGCACAGACAATGAAGTACGATTTACAAAATGTTGATATATATATTACACAATGCAATCACGGGTTCCCCAAGGAGGGTAAATAACACATTTTCATGCACAGAGAATGAATTACGATTTACAAAATGTTGATATATATATTACACAGCGTAATCAAGAATCCCCATAGAGGGTAAATAACATGTTGCATACACAGAGAATGAATTTTGATTTACAAAAAGATGATATATATGTTACACCGAAGGAAATCACGAATCCCCAAAGTGGGTAAGAAACACTTTTTCATACACAGAACATGAATTATGATCTATCGGGTGTTAATATATGTTACATAGAGTAATCACAAATCCCCACCGAGGGTGGGTAATGTTTTTGTATACACGGAGCATAAGGAACGATTTATACAGTGTTGATGTATTCTACGCAGAGCGTAATTATGGATCCCAATAGGGGTAAATGACGTTATTGTATGCATAGAGCATAAATTACAATCCCCATCGAATGTTGACATAGTTTACAGAGAGCTTAGTTACAAATTCCCATGGAGGAATTTACACTACGATTTATAATCTTACACCATATGAAACCCATGAAAACTCCCACAGAGGATTTATTCTACCCAAAATATAAATGGAGGGATTTCCCATAGAGGGTTATTGAATATGTATATATGCGTAAATGGTAACCATAAAAATCCCTACGAAGTTCGACAATAGATAAGTTGGGAAGGAAACAGACCAGGGTTCGACCCTTAAAAACATTTCAAGCCACAAAAGATCCATAGCAAGTAACTGAGGAAAAGGAAATAGCCTCTATACCCAAACCTTAAACACAGAGTAACCTCAGGAGTAAAATTCTTAGGGTGGCGCAACGATAATACAATGAAAAACCTTAACAGAGAGAAAAATGGGAGTCTCTTAAACACAGAGTAACCTCGGGAGCAGAATGCTTAAGGTGGCACAACGATAATACATGTAAAGCCTTAACAGAGAGTGATATGGGGAGTCTATCCATAGACCCTCTTACATTTCATCAACATAGTATTCATTCAAAAAAAACATAAGAAACAATATTATAATAATTACCTTGTGCATAAGAAGAATCAGTGATCCATTGCCTCCTCCCATTTGTTTTCCAGAGATGAGCTCCCAATTTTTCGGCCATGCAAAGCAGGGTCAAGGGTTATTATACAACAAAATGGGCATTTTCACATTTCAGCTTGGAGACAAATTGTTACAAGAGAAAAGGGGCAACAATGGATGGTTGTTACCTTGGGGCCTTGTTAGAGGAGTAAAACACTAGGTACGCACCAGTACCTCTACCATGTGAAACCGTGGATATGGAGAGTCTACATTGGATGCAGTGGCTGAAGTGTCAAGTCTAGGAGGTACGTTTCAGGTCGCTCCATTATTGGGATAGCCGGGGGTTAAATGCCTATGGGATCCGGACTGACATCCTCCATTAAAACAAATTCAAACAAATTTATTGTTGAGTCGTGTTTCCAGTCACTTAGGGTTACAAACTTTACATGTGTAATGGTATATGCTCACTACTCTAAGCTAAGGGAATACTTCGTTATGGTTCCCAACACATTAATCCTTATGCTTAAAAATAGGTATATCGTTGGGGAATATCGCTAGCATTATGTTAATGTTGTAGCAATCTGTGTGTTAAGCAATCACTATATCGTTAGGCTAAAATATTATGTCACGATAGTATCCATATAACAGATTCTATATTAAACGTTGTGCAATACTATGGATAGGTTTAGTATTATATATTACATGGTATCTTTATGTTATGGATAGTGTTAGTATATATTATCCATGGGATAGAAAATATGGGAAACAATATATGAGTAAATATGTTGATATGGTAAACAAAAAAATTTTATTTGAGAAATTTGGGGTACATTACATATGGTATCTAAGCTGAAGGTTACAACACTTGGACCTTAGGGCAAGGCCATATGATTTTAAGTTTTTATTTTTTTTGTTAAATAAAAACTAACC
>JASDQU010680794.1:46382-58702 GCA_032191745.1 Picea mariana | reverse complement strand
ATCGAATGCCAGTTCGGAATCTTCATCTACTGACTGTATAATCCTCCAACTTACCAATCCATAAGAAATAGGATTTATATAATCTTCTATTGTTTCTGTTGTTACAGTGTACAATGGATCCATGTCTTCTCCCTCCATATTATTATCCTTTGGCTCTGTATATATGGGGCCTACATACGGATCCAGTGGTTGAAATACCTTGATTCCATCTACCTCGAATTTCATAGTGTCTTTCTTTAGGTCGATTACTGCATATTTTTCATAGGCCCAATCAATACCAAGTAGGGCAGGATAAGGGTCCTTATCCCCCATGATCTCAATCATCTCAAAATCAGCAACAATATTTACTCCTGCAACATCTATTTCCACATTCTCCATTCTTCCTATGGGGAAAATTAAATATTGGTTGGCCATCCTTAGCTGGATTGGGGAATATGTCAACTGGGGTTTTCCTAGAGCTCCCCAAATCGTTTTAGGAAGAATTTTCACATTAGATCCCAGATCTAACATAACATCCTTAATCTTGAATTCGTCTAGTTGGGCTACTAGTCTAAATTATTTTCCAATTCATACTTTCCTTCTCTATACTCTTTGAGCATTCTTCTCAGGAATATTAGTCCTTATTCTTGGTTTCATAGGTTCTTCATTTCCTAGAACTAGGTAAAGTGCATTGCACAAATTTTATGTTAGCTGGTCATTCCCAAGAATATCAGAAAATAACTAAAACCATAGATCGACTATGTTTTGTGGTTTCTTAGGTTGTCCTGGTGTGACTACAGGGTTTCTGGGTACAAGGGGTGAAGAAAAGACTTGCACAATCTTAGGGTAAACCATAGGCTATGGGGGTTTCTTTTGCATCCTTGGGCTGGGGATATTCTTAAATACTTGTATGGAATCTTTAAAGAAAAAATTTTATTTCAACGTATCATACATGTCTTCTTTAGGTGCTACCTTCTAGATCTGAGTTATATTATATCCATTAGCTTCTGTCTTTACTCCTCCTCTAGTAACGATATTAAGGTTGGGCAGTTGTCCTTTAATAACTCTTTTGATTTCTGAACTGATAAGGTTTGTTCCTCATTGACGTACTCGATCTTCCCTTCTTGCAATTAGTTCTGGGTAGTCTTAAGTTTCGTGCCCATTGGCTCTACAGTGAGAGCACCATGGCCGCCTCGGATGAGGACAGTCTCTCGCCATATGGCCTTTCTCATCACAATTATAACATGTTCTTGGTCCTCTTCCCCCAGTTCTTCTTCCTTTGAAGGCTCCTCCGGCTCCATCTAATATCCCCAAAAATATTAAAATATTAAATCCTAAGTGTACTTGGGAAAAAAATTCCATTTTTGGAAAATTTGGATTTGGAAATTATTTTCCATTTATGGAAAATACGAATTTGGAATTTTATTATTGTAATTATAATTGGATGATTGTTGGGAAAATATTGACTTTCCCAACTAACTTGTTTTATTGTGACACATGTGAAAGACAATATTTTTATAAATTAAATGTTGGAAGACAAATGGAACAACCAGGTTAGAAATAGTTGACGATGACTCCATGAGTGGGGAACAGATTTGAATTGCCTCAAGGATGATTTTTACAAGTGGAAAATGTGGTATTTGACCACTAACAGCCCCTAAAAATCAAGGATTTGCAAAGTTGTGAATTTCCCAAGGAGGGAAGGAAAGACCTAGGCACAATATGCATATAAAAACAACATATGGAGGAGGTAGGAAATTGCTTAGTATTTTGGAGAAAGGAAATTTATTTTTTCTTTTATGAACACTGTGAGTGTGAGGAAAAGGAATTTCTGACCTGTGGATGGTGATTGTAGCTACATAGGATCATTTTAGTTTTCCCTTATGGACTCATGGTTGGGCTAGTGGGTGAACAGGGAAAATGAAATTGGTTGTTCTGTTATATGGTTGGGTGGAACGTGGTTGTTCCATTTGTGTCCCAGCATCAGGTTTTCAGATATGTTCCTTTGCTTGCATTCCTTGTCAATATTTTGCTTGATTATTATTTGTTAGGAATGTGATGGTTTATGTGATGATGGTATATACATATATATGTGCTCACTTTGCATAAATAGAAGAACTATTGTATTTTCTATTAATCATGAAATAGGGTTATACATATATAAAAATAACTGTATATACACATATATGTAATCATACAAAAAAAAATGAAAGAATGGTGGTATGTTCTTACTGGTCATTAAACAGGGTTATACCTATACATAAATGATTGTATATACACACATATGTATTATTACATAAAGAAATGAGAGAATTGTTTCATGTTCCTAGTGTCCATTAAGCATGGTTATATAGATATGAATGACTGTATATACATACATATGTGTTCATGCATAAAGGCAAAATAGAACTGTTGCTATGTTCCTATTGACCATTGATTTATTTATGTTGAATTTATAATCAGATTGGTATAACACCACATAGAATAGATAGAAAGAATAACAGTTCAAATACAACTTTCCTTACTACATAAACATAGTGGTGAACTCAAATTATCTTACGAAATAAACCCTTGTACTCAATCAAGCACTGTTCAAATATTACAGTATCTCCACAATAACTTGTAATGTAAATAGAATTCTAAGAAGTACATAGAGAATCATGTTGTAATCGATGTAAGGTACGCCTAGATCAGAACTCGAATACCTTTCGAGCAAGAGGTGTCCTCGATCCACTTCCCTCGATTACATAAACCTGCAAAAGGACAAAAATCAGGGGTTTAGTAATCTATGCTAGTATTTATTTTCTATGGAAATTAACTAGAATGAAAAATTCAAAAAAATACTTAGCTTGAATTCGTCAAAGAACCAGATCACCACTTTTGCTTGTGTGAAAATATGTCCTCCATCCGAAAGGGGAGGAGTGGACCCAAAATCAATTGATGGGTATCCTCGCAAAACAAAATAGGGCCCCATCATTGATTTAATGTAACTATGAATAATGATTTTGTATACACAAAGCATAAGTTATGATTTATACAGTGATAAAGTAAATACACAGAGCACAATTACGAATCCCCACAGAGGGTAAATAATGTTTTTTTATACACATAGCATAAATTATTATTTATACAATGTTAAAATAAACACGTAGAGCACAATTATGAATCCCCGCAGAGGGTAAATAAAAATTTTGTATACACAGAGCATAAGTTACGATTTATACAGTGTTGTATAATTACATAGAGCATAAATTTACAATTCCTACAATGGATTAAGACTGCTATCTATAATTACATAGAGAGGATTTACGAATTCCCCACAGAGGCTAAGTAACTTATTTGCATGCATAGACAGTGAATTATGATTTACAAAATGTTGATATATATATATTACATAATGCAATCACGGTTCCCCAAGGAGGGTAAATAACACATTTTCATGCATAGAGAATGAATTACAATTTACAAAATGTTGATATATATATTACACAGCGTAATCAAGAATCCCCATAGAGGGTAAATAACATGTTGCATACACAAAGAATGAATTTTGATTTACAGAAAGATGATATATATGTTACACCGAAGGAAATCATTAATCCCCAAAGTGGGTAAGAAACACTTTTTCATACACAGAACATGAATTACGATCTATCGGGTGTTAATATATGTTACATAGAGTAATCACAAATCCCCACCGAGGGTGGGTAATGTTTTTGTATACATGGAGCATAAGGAACAATTTATAAAGTGTTGATGTATTCTACGCAGAGCCTAATTATGGATCCCAATAGGGGTAAATGACGTTATTGTATGCATAGAGTATAAATTACAATCCCCATCAAATGTTAACATAGTTTACAGAGAGCTTAGTTACAAATTCCCATGGAGGAATTTACACTACGATTTATAATCTTACACCGGATGAAACCCATGAAAACTCCCACAGAGGATTTATTCTGCCCAAAATATAAATGGAGGGATTTCCCATAGAGGTTTATTGAATATGTATATATGCATAAATGGTAACCATGAAAATCCCTACGGAGTTCGACAATAGATAAGTCGGGAAGGAAACAGACCAGGGATCGACCCTTAAAAACATTCTAAGCCACGAAAGATCCATAGCAAGTAAATGAGGAAAAGGAAATAGCCTCCATACCCAAACCTTAAACACAGAGTAACATCGGGAGTAAAATTCTTAGGGTGGCGCAACGACAATACAATGAAAAACCTTAACAGAGAGCAAAATGGGAGTCTCTTAAACACAGAGTAACCTCGGGAGCAGAATGCTTAATGTGGCACAACGATAATACATGTAAAACCTTAACAGAGAGTGATATGGGGAGTCTGTCCATAGACCCTTCTTACATTTCATCAACATAGTATTCATTCACAAAAAACATAAGAAACAATATTATAATAATTACCTTACGCATAAAAAGAATCAGTGATCCATTGCCTCCTCCCATTTGTTTTCCAGAGATGAGCTCCCAATTCGTCGGCCATGCAAAGCAGGGTCAAGGGTTATTATACAACAAAATGGGCATTTTCACATTTCAACATGGAGACAAATTGTTACAATAGAAAAGGGGCAACAATGGATGGTTGTTACCTTGGGGCCTCGTTAGAGGAGTAACACAGTAGGTACGCACCAGTACCTCTGCCATGTGAAACCATGGATATGGAGAGTCTACATTGGACGCGGTGGCTGAAGTGTCAAGTCTAGGAGGTACATTTCAGGTCGCTCCATTAATGGGATAGCCGGGGGTTAAATGCCTATGGGATCTGGACTGACATCCTCCATTAAAACAAATTCAAACAAATTTATTGTTGAGTCGTGTTTCCAGTCACTTAGGGTTACAAACTTTACGTGTGTAATGGTATATGCTCACTACTCTAAGCTAAGAGAATACTTCGTTATGGTTCCCAACACATTAATCCTTATGCTTAAAAATAGGTATATCGTTGGGGAATATCACTAGCATTATGTTAATGTTGTAGCAATATGTGTGTTAAACGATCACTATATCGTTAAGCTAAAATATTTTGTCGCGATAGTATCCATATAACAGATTGTATATTAAACGTTATGCAATACTATGGATAGGTTTAGTATTATATATTAAATGATATATTTATGTTATGGATAGTGTTAGTATATATTATCCATGGGATAGAAAATATGGTAAACAATATATGAGTAAATATGTTGATATAGATAGAGTTAAGGTTATGGTATCCATAGGCCAGTTTATGTGATAAACTATATATACATATCTATTGACATGGATAGTGTCAGTACTATGGAATCCATATGATAGTTTACATAGTAAACTATATGAATGTATGTCATTATTGAACTATATGAATGTATGTCTTTATGGATAAGTGCTAATTGTTATGGATAGACTATATGATAGTCTTTAGTCTTTAGTTTATTACACATTGTAATTTTTGTATAGCAAAACTTAACACAGACATGGTAGATATTCTAAGGGATATGATAGCCCTGGTCACAATTGTACTAATTACAAATAAGTATAAGATTCCAAATCCAGTAGCAACGATAAATATACTTTGCTTACAATAAAGGAAATAAAGATGTGTTTTGATAAAATGTTGAAGAGTGAAGGAGTTTTAATGTCCCCTAACAAAAAAAATTTATTTGAGAAATTTGGGGTACATTACATATGGTATCTAAGCTGAAGGTTACAACACTTGGACCTCAGGGCAAGGCCAAATGATTTTAAGTTTTTATTTTTTTTGTTAAATAAAAACTAACCAATATGTTTACTGTTACAAAAAGAAAAAAAAGTTGTTGGTTTGTTGTGATAATGGAAGCACAGAATGAATACTATATCATACTTAAAGAGAATCTCAATCAAGGACTTCCTAAATAGCATGGGCAGAACAACGAAGCAAGTTCATACACCCAGATTTTGGAAAAAATGAAGAACCTTATTGTGGAATTACAAGTGTTTAAAGCAGATAATGAAAAGTTGAAAAAGGCACAGGAAGACCAGCGAGAAATAAATGAAATGATGATGCTTAACATAGTAACAAAAAATACCCCAAAGGACAATTACAAGGTGGAAGAAGTCATCAAAAGAGCCTCTAAAAATTCTGGTCATGAAACAGAAAATGAGAACACTTCTTTCGAAGACACACACATGGCAGGAAACAAAACAACCAGAGGAAGAAAAAGAAAACAATCAGATCACCTGGAAGGTGAATTCAAGAAAATAAAACCATCCAACTTTGATGGAGAATCAAGGACAAGTGAAGAGGTGGAAGCATGGCTACTAGATATAAAGAAATACTTCAAGATTTACAATTACTCTAGTAATATGAAAGTCGGAATGGCCATTTATAACCTAAAGGGAAAAGCAAGTATCTGGTGGAAAGACCAAAAATTGGCCAAGGGATTGAAAGAGAAACAGACGGAATGGTCATATTTTAAGAAACATTTCAAGAATCAACATTTATTAGAAATCTATTACAGAATAAAGACTAAGGAATTCTATGAGCTAAGACTTGAACAAATGACCATGAACAATCTGATAAATAAATTTATTGAACTATTGAGATTTGTACCATACATCAAGGAAGACAAAGTAAAGATACAACGATTCTTAATCTGTCTACCACCATTGTACAAATACAGAATTCAATTTGACAATCCCAAGACCTTAAATGAAGTGTTTAGGAAGGCCTGGATGTGCTATGATTAGTAAAAATAGAGGTCTAAAATTCCCAAGGCATTGAAGGATAAGAAACATGACAGAATGAATCAGTGAAAGAAAAGCTTCCAACCAACCCCTTTTCAGAATGTGGAAATTTTTTTCCAAAAGAAGGACTATCATTCCAACACCTAGAGTGCTCAAGGGGGAGGTAGACCAGTTAATATGAGAGTCAAGAAAGTTGGTGATAGCCCCAGAGAACCATTAAAATGTTGGGATTGTGGAGAACCTCACTTGAGGAGGAATTGTCCACGCTTAACTTCCATGGTAAGAACTACATTCCATAACCTGCAAGAAGTTTCTACAGTAGGAGATATGGGTAGAAGCATACAGAGAATTAATGTAGTTGTGGATGGTAGGAAAGATGATCATCAATCCACTATCGTGGAGGTTGAAGGTAACATTCATGATAACTGCATTTGTATATTAATTGACCCGAGAGCTAGTCTGAATTATGTTACTCCTGATTTAGTTGAATTAAACAAACTCAAGAAAGTAAAGCATGCTAAGTCCTAGTTAGTATAGTTGGAAACAGGGACTAAAAGAAAAGTAACATATTTCATTTCTGAATGTGAACTCAACATAGATGGTCAAGGTACAAAGTTAAATTTGAACATTTTACCTTTGGGATATTATGATATAATCATTTGAATGGACTGGTTAGAGAAACATAAAGTAATTTTGAACTATTATGAGAAGTCACTTACTTACAGAGACGAAAACAATATAGATAGGACAATACAAGGGATCACAAAAACAGTTTCGGTTAGGTAGATATCAGCCATGCAGTTTAAAAAATGTATGAATAAGGGCTGCCAAGTTTATGTTGTTCAAGTAACTAATATGTCAGAAAAGGAAAATAAGCCCAGTTTAGAAGACTTTGCAGTCCTACATGGGTTTAGAGATGTATTTGTGGACGAAATACCAGAACTGCCTCCAAGAAGAGAGATAGATTTCTCTATCAATCTACTACCTGGATCTATCCCGATATCTAAGGCACCTTATAGAATGAGTTTACCCAAATTAACAAAGCTATAAAATCAATTGAAAGAACTATTAGATAAATAATATAGCATACCAAGTGTCTCTCCTTGGGGAGCACCGGTTCTTTTCATAAAAAAGAAAGATGGGACTTTGAGGCTATGCATTGATTATCGACAACTAAATAAGATGACGATAAAAAATAAGTATCCTTTACCAAGAATTAATGACTTTTTTGACGAAGTGGGAGGAGCAAATATCTTCTCTAAGTTATATTTAAGGTCTAGTTATCACCAAGTCAGAATAAAGGATGAATATATAAATAAAACAACATTTAGAACACAATACAGACACTATGAGTTTGTCATAATTCCATTCTGTCTTACTAATGCACCAACAACGTTTATGTGTTTGATGAAGAGTATATTCAGTCAATATTTGGATAAATTTGTATTGGTGTTTATTGATGATATTTTAGTTTACTCGAAAACAGAAGAAGAATATGAAGAACATCTGAAAATAGTATTGTAGACCTTAATGAAACACAACTTGTATGCGAAGTTTGATAAGTGCGACTTCTGCCAAAGAAGGATACAGTACTTAGGACATGTGATATCCGAAGAAGGTATTGCAGTTGACCGAGAGAAAATAAAATACATTATGGAATGGCATATCCCTAAGGATGTAGCAGACATTAGATAATTCATGGGAATTATTGGCTATTACCGTAGATTTATCAAAGGATTTTCTAAGATCGTGTATCCAATTACATCCCTAAAGAAAAAGGGAATAAGGGTTACTTGGTCTCAAAAGTGTCAGGATAGTTTTGACAAACTAAAAGGACTGTTAACTACAACACCTATTCTAAAGGTAGCGGATCTTGATAAAGACTTTACAGTTTGTGTGGATGCAAGCAAGGAAGGATTGGGAGGTGTCCTAACACAAGATGGGCACATCATCTGTTATGAATCACATAAAATGAAAGAACATGAACGAAATTATGTTACACATGATTTGGAGTTAGCAATCGTAATTCATGCACTGAAAATGTGGTGATATTATTTAATGGGGAGAAAGTTTATGCTACTAACCGACAACAGTGGTGTAAAGTTTTTATTCAATCAACCAGATCTCAACACAAGGAAAGCGAGGTGGCTATCCTTTCTGAGTGAATTTGATTTCGAAGTAAGAAACATCAAAGGAAAAGAAAACAAATTTGAAGATGTCCTAATTCGGAGGACTAACATACCTTTTGAGATAAATATTAGAAAACAAGAAAATGATATCAAATAAAGAATAAAATCTGCAAGTTGTAATGACAAAAAATACATCAAAACAACAACAAAATTACAAGAAAATGCAGAAAAAATTGACAAAATAGATATGAGTTTGGATAAAAATGGACTGTTAAGGTTCAAAAATAGGTTGTACATACCTAGTTCTGTTGATTTAAAGTCAACAATTCTGGATGAATTGCACAAAAGGCCATATTTTGGTCATCTAGGATACCAGAAAATGATAACATCCTTAAGAAAATTGTTTTATTGGCCTAACATGAAAAGTGAAACAGCTAAATACTTATCTAAATGCTTAGATTGTCAATAGGTAAAGGATGAACATCAACATCCATTCAGTCTGCTACAACCTCTACCTATACTAGAATGAAAGTGGGAGATTATTGCATTGGACTTCATCACAGGTTTGCCTAAGACTCAAAAGGAAAATGACTCAATTATGGTAGTGATTGAGAAACTTAGCAAATTTGCACATTTTATACCTGTGAAATATACTTATAAAGAAATTAATATCGCTGAAATATTTATGAAAGAAATATTTAGATTACATGGAATTCCTAAGATGGTGATTTCAGATAGAGATGTCAAATTTACGTCAAAGTTTTGGAAGGAATTGTTTTCAGGATTGGATACTAACCTGAATTTCAGCACAAGCTACCATCCACAAATGGATGGGAAAACCAAACAAAAAAATCAGATTGTGGAAGACACGTTACGAATGTACATGAGAACGAAACCAACTAAGTGGGAGGAGTTCTTACACTTAGTTGAATTTGATTACAATGATCATTATCAGAAGTAAACAAAGATGAGTCCCTTAGACACATTATACGAAAGGAAATGCACAACTCCGATTAGTTGGGATAATCCAGTTGACATACTTATGATGGGACCGGAAATGCTCTAGAAAATGGAGAAAATGGTAAAAAGGGTACAAAAAAATTCAAAAGAGACCCAAGATCGACAGAAATGTTATGCATATTTAAAAACGAGACACCGGGAATTTCAAATTGGGGACCATGTATATCTGAAAGTCAAAGCAAGGAGAAGGTATATAAATCTAGGAAATTGTTCAAAGTTGGTGCCCAGGTTTTGTGGCCCCTTCGATATTGTAACTCGAATTAGACTTGTGGCATATCAACTTGGACTTCCTACAAACTTAAAACTTCATAATGTTTTTCATATTTTCTTATTAAAAACGTATATTCATGATCTTGATTGGAACATGGTGCAGGTGGAACCAGAAGGAGAGTTCCAAGCAGAACCTCTACGCATTCTAGAAAGGAAAGAAACGGTTCTACGGAACAGAGTCATCACACAAGTAAAAGTGCAATGGAAGCACTTTAGCTCTGAGGAGACCACTTGGGAATTGGAGAAATATTTGCAAAAGTATTATCCAACCCTATTTCGAGAGAGGAATGAACATTAAGGACAGTGTTGTACTTAAGGGGGAGAGGATATAATATCCCCAAAATATTAGAATATTAAATCCTAAGTGTACTTGGGAATAAATTTCCATTTTTGGAAAATTCAGATTTGGAAATTATTTTCCATTTATGGAAAATCCAAATTTTGAATTTTAATATTGTAATTATTATTTGATGATTGTTGGGGAAAGATTTGACTCACCCAACTAACTTATTTTATTGTGACACATGTGAAAGACAATTTGTTTATAAATTAAATGTTGGAGGATAAATAAAATAGACAAGTTAAAAATAGTTGACCATGAATCCATGAGTGGGGAACAGATTTGAGTTACCTAAGGGTTGATTTTTACAAGTGGAAAATGTGGGATTTGACCACTAGCAACCCCTAAAAAAAAGGGATTTACAAAGCTATGAATTTCCCAGGGGGGGAAGGAAAGACCTAGGCACAAGATGCATATAAAAACAAAATATGGAGGAGGTAGGACATTGCTTAGTATGTTGGAGAAAGGAAATCTATTTTTGTTGTTATGAACACTGTGAGTGTGAAGCAAAGAAATTTTTGAGCTATGGACGGTGACTCTAGCTAAAGAGGACAATTTCAGTTTTTCCTTATCGACTCATGGTTAGGCTAGGGGGTGAATAGGGAAAGTGAAATAGTATGTTATGTTCTACGGTTGGGTGGAATGTGGTTGTTCCATTTGTGTACCAACATCAGGTTTTCAGATATGTACCTTTACTTTCATTCCTTGTCAATATTCTGCTTGATTATTATTTGTTAGGAATGTGATGGTTTATGTGATGATGGTATATACATATATATGTGCTCACTTTGCAGAAATAATAGAACTATTGTATGTTCTATTAATCATGAAATAGGGTTATACATATATATAAATGATTATATATACATATGTATGTAAACATACATAAAGAAATAAAAGAGTTGTGATATGTTCCTACTGGTCATTAAGCATGGTTATACCTATATATAAATGACTCTATATACACACATATGTATTCTTACATAAATAAATGAGAGAACCGTTCCATGTTCCTAATGGTCATTAAACATGGTTATATAGATATGAATGACTATATATACATACATATGTGTTCATGCATAAAGTGAAATAGAACTGTTGATATGTTCCTATTGACTATTGATTTATTTATGTTAGTCTCTATTCAAATCTATATAACACCACAGAGAAAAGATAGAAAGAATAACAGTTTGAATAAAACTTTCATTACTACAAAAACATAGTGGTGAAATCAAAGTATCTTACAAAATCAACCCTTGTATTCAATCGAGCACTTTTCAAATATTACAGTATCTCCACAGTAACTTGTAATGTAAACAGAATTCTAAGAAGTACATAGAGAATCCTGTTGTAATCAAAGTAAGGTATGCCTAGATCGAAACTCAAATACCTTTCGAGAAATAGGTGTCCTCGATCTGCTTCCCTTGATTACATAAACCTACAAAAGGAGAAAAATGAGGAGTTTAGTAATCTATGCTAGTATTTTCATTCTCTGGAAATTAAGTATAACGAATAAGTCAAAACAATACTTAGCTTGAATTCGGCGAAGAACCAGATCACCACTTGTGCTCATGCGACAATGTGTCCACGATCCAAAGGGGGAGGAGTGGACCCAAAATCAGCTAATGGGTACCCTCGCAAAATAAAAGAGAGCCCCATCATTAATTTAATGTAATTGTGAATAATTCTTTTGTATAAACAGAGCATAAGTTATGATTTATAAAATGATAAAGTAAATACACAGAGCACAATTACGAATCCCCACAGTGGGTAAATAATACTTTTGTATACATAGAGCATAAATTATGATTTATACGGTGTTAAAATAAAAACAAAGAGCACAATTACAAA
>JASDQU010680793.1:5080-21076 GCA_032191745.1 Picea mariana | reverse complement strand
CTAAAACCTTTTTAAACTTTTACTTAAACCATTCAACTATATCCAATGATCAATGAACAATAGTATAAGAGTTACACGAATACACCACAATACACCATGCACAATATATGAGAAATAATCAATAGTTATTGTTCAAGGGAAGTAATGACTTCCAAAGGTAGCTACAACTTCCAAATGTAAAGGGAGGGATAAACCTCCAAGAGGAAGATACAATCATCCAATATAAATAGAGGATTTAACTCTCCATCCTTGCCCCTTCCTTCCACCCAGGAATATATGAGAGATTATAAAAATTTACATTAAATCATCACCATCAACCAACCATCACATAGAATCTGATAATGCTTCCTGAGACTTCTTCAATTTCTGCAATTCTTCAATTCTTGGAATACTCTGATCTTGTAGATAATATTACTCAATGTATTCTCTGAAACGTCTCCAAGTTTCACTCCTTGAATCCTCCCCAAAAAGAAGCTATAGAGAGAATGGTAGACTTTGTTAATTTCTGGTTTATTCAGGAGACTAAACTTTTACAAAATTCCCCACACTCAATATTTAACATCAGATTTTGAAACTTGTACACAAGAAACTAAAGTCCATACTCTTTCCAATTCAATTTTCCCCACTTCATTTTGATTCTCTATGAATAAGTTATGATTGTTGTACCGGGAACACCTGTTTATTGACTAGCTTCAGGACTGGTCAAAAACCCTATCTTCCACAGAGTGTATCTCCATAATTATAGTGAATCAAGAGTTGAAATGCTTACCACAGGTACCTTGATATGTATTCTCAATACCATATCATTTTAACCATCTGAATCTTTCTAGAAAAAATCTTATAGCGAAAATGGTAAGATTACCTGAAAATAACATACCTTAGAACACGTCACCAAAAGACTTCATCCTCCCTTGAAATTCGGCCTTCTTTACTTCTGTTTTCCTTAGCAATTAGACTTGTGTATAAAATTAATGTATAATGATATCTATTTATACCATTTATGTCACTTCCTTTTAACGTTAGGGCTGACCTGACACTTTCTTATTTTGTAATTATGTTCTTTAATTATCTTCAGGGCCTACATGTACTTCCTTCTTCAATTCACTTTGTCATCTTCAAAAATTCATTTCTCCTCAACCATGAGGATCCATGTGATGTACCACATACCACTAGAAACAAAATGATGTATACTATCCATCCATGGGTGTTGTATCTATATGTGCATTGTCCTTCATGTCGAAACACCTTCATCAATCTTGCGGTACAAAACCTATGACTAGGGTTGACATCAATGACGACAACCAATCTTCCAACAATGTCCCCCTTTGGCATTGATGGAAACACTCATGCTCCCCCTATCATCATGATCCCAATTTATCTCCCCCTTTGACATCAATGGAAAAGGGTAGGGATTCTCCCCCTGAGTTTAATGACAAAAGGTAACTCTCTTCTTTGGGGCTGCTCCCCTTGAACATGTGGCACTCAATAATAATTCATCCTTATTTTTGGTCTTTGGGACTTTTTCTTCCTTGGAATGATTTTCTGTGGCTTCTATCTTCTCTCTCTTCTTCATGTCTAGGATGTATATGTTTTTCGGTCTTCTTGTTACAGTTGCAACCAATCTTCCTGAGTTATTTTATCTGATTTTACATTTTTGGGAGTCAAACGTAAGAGTGTATCCTTGATCACATATTTTGCTGACACTGAGGAGATTATGCTTCAGATCTTCAACCAATAGGACTTTTCCTTCTTTTACATTTTCACTTCCAAGATTTACAATTCCTTTTCCAATTATTTTAGTAGATGATTCATCTCCAAATGTAACATTTCCACCCTTTTTCTTCAAGCTGACAAATTTGCTTTGATCTCCGGTCATATGAGATGAGCACCCACTGTCTATGAACCATTCATATTCTTCTTTGCATTCTTTAGCGACCAATGTTATTTGACAATTTTCAACAATATTTCCTATTCTACTATAGTTTTCAACAATAGTATAAGAGTTACACCAATACACCACAATACACCATGCACAATATATGAGAAATAATCAATAGTTATTGTTCAAGGGAAGTAATGAATTCCAAAGGTAGCTACAGCTTCCAAATGTAAAGGGAGGGATAAAACCCCAAGAGGAAGATACAATCCTCCAATATCAAGAGAGGATTTAACTCTCCATCCTTGCCCCTTCCTTCCACCCAAGAATATATGAGAGATAATAAAACTTTACTTTAAATCATCACCATCAACCAACCATCACATAGAACCTGATAATGCTTCCTGAGACTTATTCAATTTCTGCAATTCTTCAATTCTTGGAATATTCTGATCTTGTAGATAGTATTACTCAATGTAGTCTCTGAAACTTATCCAAGTTTCACTCCTTGAATCCTCCCCAAAAATAATTTATAGAGAGAATGGTAGACTTTGTTCAATTCCGGTTTATTCAGGAGACCGAACTTGTACAGAATGCCCCACACTCAATATTTAACATCATATTCGGAAACTCCCACACAAGAAACTATAGTCCATACTCTTTCCAATTCAATTTGTTCCACCTCATTTGGATTGTCTATGAAGAAGTTATATCTATTTTATCTGAAACACCTGTTTATTGACTAGCTTCAGGACTAGTAAAAAACCTTATCTTCCACAGAGTGTATCTCCATAATTATAGCGAATCAAGATATTAAAATATTACCACAGGTACCTTGATATGTCTTCTAAATAACATAGCAATTTCACCATCTGAATCATTCTAGAAAAAAATTTATAACAAAAATGGTAAGATGACCTGAAAATAACATACCTTAGAACACATCACCAAAAGACTTCATCCTCCCTTGAATTTCGACCTTCTTTACTTCTGATTTACTCTGAAATTCGACATGTGTATCAAATGAATGTATAATGATATTTATTTATACCATTTATGTCACTTCCGTTTAACATTAGGGCCGACCTGACACTTTCTTATTTTGTAATTATGTTCTTTAATTATCTTCAAGGCCTACATGTACTTCCTTCTTCAATTCACTTTGTCATCTTCAAAAATTCATTTCTCTTCAACCATGAGGATCCACGTGACGTGCCACATACCACCGGAAACAACATGATGTATACTATCCATCCATGGGTGTTGTATCTTCATGTGCATTTTCCTTCATGTCTAAATACCTTTATCAATCTTGCAGTCCAAAACCCATGACTAGGGTTGACATCAATGGCAACAACAAATCTTCCAACATATTTTTTATACAGAGCCCATGGAAAGAGAGACCTTTAAAAAATTAGGGTGCCTCTCTTTCTGTCAAAACATGAAGAGAGGCCATCTAGAGGTAGCAAGACAGTTTTCATTACAATTTCATGACAGGAAAACCAAGGTTGGGGATTTGAAGTTGCAGGTGACTGAAGCCTCTATCTCAGCTGCAACAGGGATCCCCATTACACGTGAAAAGCGGTTCAAAGCCATGGCTTTGAGTTTAGACTATGAAAAAGATATTTTTAGACCTAAATATCAATTCAATGATTTTTCCAAAAATATGTCAAGTAGTCAATTGATTGAACAATTTGATAGATTATTGAAGACCATACAAAGATATTTTACTTGTGAAGGGAGATTTAACGCATTGTAACAGTACCATATAAGTCTTTTTCTGCATTTTACTGGTAAGGTTGAGATGAATATTACCTATTACTTGTTGAGGAGTATAGGTAATATGTCAAATAGGATACAAGACAAATCTAAAGATGTGGATTCTAGCCTTTTCCACTTTGGATTAATCAGAATGCTAGTCTCTGAGGAATTGGGTAAGAAAGAGATTTCATGGGAGAATTTTGTTGTTACCTATCATTTCAACTTGGATCTAGAACCAACTCCTCAACCTTAGAAGGCAAGTCCTTTGTCATCCACTAGTACTACTAAAGCAAGGACTAGTAGAAAGAGAAAGGGCAGAGCCCCTGTTCAAGTTTCCGAGATCAGCAAGCAGGTCACAAAAGTTGAGGAAGAAGTTTGTCTTTCTCCACAAAGAGACTTTTCACCACCTCCTCCACTAGGGTTATAAGAGGTTCCTTCTTCTACCAAAGATGCATCCAAGAGAGGGAAGAAGCTTCTCTTTCCCTCTTCTCCTCTAGCAGTCGAAATCAAGGGTAAAAGACCTTTCACAAGGTCACCAATTCCTAAGGAGGTTTTCAAAGAGTAGTCTTTACCGAAAACCCCTATTTAAAAGAAGAAAGGACAAAGCATTGAAAAGCCCATGGAAGAGAAACAAGAAGCCCTTGTCCAAAATAAGAAGGGGAAAGGCATTAAAAATCCTATGGAAGAGAAACAAGAATCCCTTGTACAGAAAGGGAAGGGTAAAGGTACTAAAATACCTTTGGAGAGAAAAGATGAAACCTCTATGAAATATTTTGATAAGCCTGTGGAAAGAAATGAAGAAACCTCTGTGTAGAGGAAGAAAGGTAAAAGCAAAGCCACCAAGAAACCTGATGAGATAGACAAGACACTTCCCATGCAGGTGGAATAGGATTCTAAGAAGAAACCTATTGAGATTGTGCACAACCTTGCTCCTCCTGACGGTCACACCTTCAAGAGACTCATCAGGAAAATTAGACATGCAAGGAAAGAGGTGGCTCAATTGAAAAATGAAGTAATGTCTTACAGAGTGAAAATGAAAGAGCTCATGGATGGATACAACCATACCCTTGAATTGGAAATGTTTGCAGCAAGAAGGGACTGACCCCTTCATAGACAACTAAAGAACCTTTACAGAAAAAACATAGGCTTTCAGTCTCAGAACAGGAAGCTAAAGGCAGAGCTGAAGCACTTTCAAGATGAGGTAGCCCAAAGAAATTTACAAGTGTTGGTTGAATCTTCCATTGAGGATGACAAACCAACAACTAAGGAGAGAACATATACAATGAAGAAGCCTGCCAATGCTAAGAATAATAAGTCTGCTATGTCAATTGAAGATTCTCTTTCTACTAGAAAGAGTGTGAGGTTAAGTGTCAAAATGACAAAATAGTTGGTAAAAGGTAAGCCCCATTTTTTAGGATGGTTCCTTTTTGGGAGAGTTAACTGATATGAAAATATTATCTCTGCCATCTATACAAGCTACTAAGTGTTTAACTATTTGGGTTTTGGGTTTTTGCAAAGTGCTAGTTTCCCCAGTGGTAAAAGGAACTACCTATTGTATAGTCAAGGCACGTAGTTAAAATGGTTTTTTCATCATGAAAACCCACAAATTACTTTGCACAAGTTCAAGATTGAAGGTGTTGTGTTTTTGGAAATGCTACCCAAACCTGCACATTGACGCAGCATAAGTGGCGCTACCTAATATTGCATAGAGAGAAGAGTTGGCATACAACTGCAACACAAGGACACTACTTAATATTGCACAGAGAGTAGAGTTGGCATACAAGCACAACATAGAGGCCCTACCTACAGGAACTACCTAATATTTCACAGAGGGAAAAGGTTAGCACACATATGCATCACAATGGCACTACCTACAGGCGCTACCTTCTCTCCTTGTAGTGCACTACCCAGAGTTTGTACCCAAGGAAGCTGCCAACAAACACTAGGGATCTAGGAGGACCAAGCTAACAACTTTGGGATAAATTGATGATGGAGAAGATCATAGAAACATCAGCTGGCATCATGAAGACAACCAAATTCTTTGAAAGACACATGGAAAACAAGGAGCTGCGCAACAAGAGGGAATCAAATCAGTTTGAAGTTTGGTTGGATTAGTCACCAACATTTTCCTGTTTTATATCATAGGTGGTTAGATAAGTTGTTAGATCAAATAAATGTTTAGAGTTTTTTAAGGGAAGGAGGCTAGCTTGTACCTCCCACTGTTGCCTCCCTTTTGTTATAAATAGATAGATAAATTGCTTTAGTAGGTTCAGATGGTTGAGCAAGGCTCCCTTAGAATGTAATATTTTGATGAAGTAACTGTGATCTAGTGATGTACTGGACTTAAGACGTTTTGACTAATAGAAATAAACTTCTCTTTCATCTTATTTTCTTCTGATGCTAAATGTTCATTCTTTGAATGATTCACATGAATGATTGTGGTGATGTTATGATGGATATTTGATCATTATGTTATCATGATGTTTATTTATCTTTCTTAGTTTCTCAGTTCAAGAAGATCTTGTGTTATGAAACTTTCTTCCTTAGGCTTTTGTAGACGTGATGTTTACAGCAACCCCTACACTTCTCTTATTCAAGTCTTCCCTATATTCATACTTACTCCCAAACTACTGATTGAATTTAGCCAAGACCTTAATTGTTGGTGTATGCTAGCCCTGTTATCTGAGTTAGAACATTATCATTTGAGTCCTTTTCCATTTGACCCTTTAAACACCCTTACATTCACTTATAACTTGATGGGTATTGCGCTTGCCTTCCACACAATCTGAAGGTGACTCCTAGTTCTAACATTCTTGGCATTGTTGTCGGGTAATGATTTGAAGACTTTTCCATGGGATTAAACGACACAGTATACTAGTCCTAAAGGTGCATTAGAACTCAGTATATTGAAGATTGCAGCTTGCACCTGGCACCTCCATTGTTTCAGCTCTGGCACCTAAAGGCATACATACGAGATCGAATCCACAGCTACCTTTGGTTCCATCTGAGGCTGACCAGAGAAAATAATCAAGAAGGGAAAATATTCTCTGAAAAGTTTTTATGTTGCTGCTACAAGTGTTTTTGGTTAGTTGCCTGATTCCACTCTTGATACTCCAGTTGTTTTATAAAGTAAGCTTTCTTTACCTTCTGCTGAAGTATCTAAAAAACTTGATTTTGAAGAGTTTCTTGTTGAATACTCTTCCTTTGAAACTGAACTGAAAGAAGAAAACATAGACATATTTTCTGCCCTTGACATTGAGAAGTGTTTCAATCTTGATATTTTTGAATATTTCCCTACTTTAGGCTTTGCTACACCTCTTTCTGTTAAAACTTCTGTTGCCAAATAAGTAGGAACTTCATCCCCTTTCCAGACCTTACCATCTTCTTCCAAGACTCAACATGTTGTTGTGAAAACTAAAACCCCCCTTTCATTCATTCCTTCTTCTCCTAATCTACACACAACCAAGTCTCCTTCTCCTCCTTGTTCACCTAGAATCCAAAATCAAATGGAAGTTGTTAACCCCCCTGCAAATATGATGGATGCATATGCTCCTCTAGTCTTACCTCAGCCAGTGAATTCTCTTCCCCCTGGAGATTATTTGAAATACATGCCCAAGTTTACTGGAGAAGAAGATATAATAGCTGAGGAACATCTTGTTTCTTTCTATAGCTATGCAGATAACCAAAATATTTAAAGTGAGGATGTGTGGATGAGGGTTTTCATCCAAAGCCTTTTTGGTGAGGCTAGGAAGTGGTTTAGGGGTCTAGCCTCTCGATCCATTACTAGTATTGAAGCATTGGATGAAGATTTCTTGAGGCACTGGGGGAAAAAAGGAATTTTTGTACTACATCACCAAATTTGGATCTCTAAAAATGAAAGAAGGAGATTTTGTCGCTGACTTTTCTAAATGATTTAACAAAATGTACAATAAGATTCTTGATGAGATAAAACCCACTGAAACTTATGCAAAAATCACTTATGCCAGTGCATTTGATTCTGAATTATGTCTCCTTTTGAGAGAAAGAATGTCACCTTCCTTGGTTCATATGCAAGATGTTGCCTTAGAGCTAGAATATAACATAGTGGCATCAGATAAACTCAGGGGGAAATTTGATAGGGATAGGAGAAAAAATAGAGCTGAAGCTTCAACTTTTGATTCCTCTGTTGTCCATTCTCAAGTAGATGAGTTGACCAAATTAGTAAAATCTCTTTCCACTAAAATTGAGAAATTAAAATCAGAAGGGAAGCAAACATATATAAATGCTCAAAACAATGATAACAAAGGTAACTACAAGAGACCAAATAATGCTCCCAAAATATTTCCTAGAGATCCTAGAAACATAGAGAGAGATGATCAGAGGGTACAAGCTTCTTTGCAAATAATTTAGTGGCTGATGAAGAAGAAGAGGAGGTAGAAGTTGATCCTGAGATTCACTGCTTAGGTGACACATCCCCATCCCCACACTTGAATCAATCCTCTTATGAGAAATATTTAATGGATATTCAAATTAATGAATTAAGAAAGGGAGAGAAAGCAAAGGAAAATGCTAGTAGACATAATCTGAGATCTAAGAAGAATGAGGAAAAAACTGATGCCCCTAAGCAGCCTGCTCAAAAAGAAGATTCTGCCAAGGCAGTGACAGTGAGCAACAATGAAAAAGACTCTCAAAACCCACATGTTCTAATTAGAAATCCTTTTCCTAAAACTAAAGAGATCTTAAAACCTTCCTCTTCTTTCAGTTTTGAGAATGAGATATAGAAAATAAAGATCCCTGTACCCTTTTTGGAGTTGATAAAAAATGAAGAATTTAAGAAGTACCTATCCAAAATGCTACAACCTGAATCATCTCCAAATTCCCTTGATTCGATAAATCTACAAGATGAAAAACCAGTAGTGATTTTAGGCCCTTTAATAGAAGACAGGGATGATTCATCCCCACCTTTATATACCTCACTAAATATACACGATAAGGTGCTACACAATTGTCTCATGGATTCAGGGGCATCCCACAATCTTATGCCAAAATCTATTATGGATGAACTTGGGTTGGAAATCACAAAGACTTATCATGACTTATATTCTTTTGACTCCAGAAAAGTTAAGTGTCATGGAGTCATTAAGAATATGGTGGTGATCTTATTTCAGGTGCCCATGAAGAGTATACTCATGGATATCATGGTTGTTGATGTTCCCCCCAAGTTTGGCATGCTCTTGTCAAGATCCTGGATAAAAATACTTGGGGGAACCTTGCAGATGGATCTCTCTTATGCTACTATTCCTATTTTTCGGGGAGAGCATAGAAGACTTCACAGGGAATCTCAATTGGCTTACACCATTAGTGATGAAGCAAATCCCACAAATCACCCTGCTTTTGCTTTTGATACAGATCTGGGATCTAGTATTTTTCAACTCACTGATGCTCTTGAAAATTCTTTAGAAATCAGAAAAAATTCCTCAATTTTTCTTTGATGGAGCCTCTTCCAAGGAAGGGGCTGGTGCTGGGGTGATATTTGTCTCACCAACTCAAGAAACTATATCTTTGTCATATAAACTAGAATTTGAGACTACTAATAATGTGGCAGAGTATGAGGCTCTTGTCTTGGGGTTGAGGGAAGACAAAGACATGGGGATAGAAGAGATATTAGTATTTGGGGATGTTGAATTGATAGTCCATCATATTAAAAATATTTATCAAACAAAACACCCTAGGTTTAGATCTTACATAAATGAAGTGTGGGATTTGGTGGACACTTTTTTCTCTGCTTTTAATATGTCATTCATTCCTAGAGAAGAAAATACCATCGTTTATTCTTTGGATGTATCAGCAAGCAACTTTAGAATTCATATACCACCAAAAATCAAGTATGATGTATAAGTCAAATACAGTACTTCTATACCGGACAATGTAAAATATTGGAAGGTATTCGAAGATGATTTAGAACTTAAAAAATTTCTTGAGACTGTTGATGAGTTTTCTACATTACACATTGATCAGGATCATGATTCAAAAGTCACTCCTCATGCTGATGTTTTCCTCAATAAAATTGCTAATCACCATATTGTGCAGCTGCCTAGCAATCATATACCAAAGGGACTAGTTCCTTTGGAAATATTATTTGATGGGAATGATGTGGCATTAAAATGGAAGGTATCCACTAATGATGCTGATATAACTGAGTGCAATTTGGGTACTGAAAAGGATCCGAAATATGTCAAATTGTCAAGCAACTTATGAGAAGACCAGAGGGAAGAATATACTAAGTTGTTGAAGGAATTTGCTGATGTATTCACTTGGACTTATGAAGATCTCATAACTTATGACACAAGCATAATAGAGCACAAGATCCCATTAAAAGAAAACACCAAACCCTTCAGGCAAAAGTTGAGGCAAATCAATCCTATGTTGTTGCCTGCCATGGAGAAATAAGTTAAGAATATTTTAGATGCAAAAATTATCATTCCTTTGAGGTATTTTGAATGGGTATCCAATTTGGTCCTAATAAGAAAAAAGAATGGAGAAATCAAACTTTGTGTTGATTTCCGAAATCTGAACAAAATCTCAAAGAAGGATAATTACCCTTTACCAAAGATGGAGCACATATTACAGAAGGTGATAGGAGCAACCAGGATGTCTATGGTTGATGGATTTTTCGGGTACAATCAAGTCTCTTTTTTTCCATAAGACAGGGAGAAGATGACCTTTACCACTCCTTGGGGGACATTTATGTACGCCAAGATGCCCTTCGGTTTGATGAACGCAAGGGAAAATTTTCAGTGAGCTATGGACATAGCATTTATTGGAGAAAAGGATAAGTTTGTTGTTATCTATTTATACGACATAACAATGTACTCTCAGTATAATAAAGAACATTGTGATCACTTAAGAAAGGTTTTCTTGAAATGAAGAAAATTTGGCCTCTCCTTGAATCCGAAAAAAATCATTGTTTGCCATGAAAGAAGGAAAATTATTGGGGCATATTGTGTCAATTGAATGGGTAAGGATTGATTCCAGTAGGGTTGAGGCTATACAAACATTGTCACTTCCTATATCTAAAAAAGAGGTACAATCATTTCTGGGAAAAATCAATTTTTTGAGAAGATTTGTGTCAAATTTTGTCGAGTTGGTTAAGTATATCACAACCATGCTAAGGAAGGATAGTGAAATCAAATGGACTACTGAGTCTCGTGATTCTTTTGATCAAATAAAGAAATCCTTGATTGAAGCCCTGGTTCTTGTCAGCCCCAACTACTCCAAGGACTTTCTTATTTTTTCTTTTTCATTTTTTGATACAGTAGCAACAGTCCTATTACAGAAGAAGGTTGAAGGCTTAGAGCAACCCATTTCCTTTTTCAACAGGGCATTGAGAGATGCTGAACTAAAATATGACGTCATGGAAAAACAATCCTATGCATTGGTTAAAGATCTTAAGTCCTTCAAAGTTTATGTCCTGCATTCAGTAGTTATTTCTTATGTCTCATCAGCTACTGTAAAATAAATTCTTATTCAACCTGATATAGACAGAAAAAGGAGCAAGTGGATTGCTAAATTACTTGAATTTGATTTGGAGATTAGGCCTACCAAATTGGTTAAAGTCCAGGGTTTAGCCAAGATCTTGGCTGAATCAAATTTCTCCACATTGGGAGTGAATTTCATCCACTCATGTTCAGAAAGTCAGTAGGCTGAGATAACTGATAAAGGTCATCAAATCATCTCTACATTGGAAAATTGCAGCTGGTACAAGGACATTATATTTTTTTCTGCAAAAATTACAACCTCCAAGTGGTATGGAAAAGAACAAGGTGAGAGTCTTAAAACTCAAATCAGTAAAGTACTTCCTTGTTGATCAAATTTTGTATTGGAAGGAACCATTAGGAGTGCTTTTGAAATGCCTAGACCCCTAAGAAGCCCAACAAATTATGTCTGATTTTCATGATATCTTTTTTTGGGGCCATCATTATTGGAGAACCACGACATACAAGATCCTCAAGGCTGGGTACTTCTGGCCTAGTTTGTTCACTGATGTTTGTGCTAAGATCAGAGCCTGTGCTAAGTGTCAGAAGTTATTCGGAAAGAAACAACTTAACTCCTTTCCATTAAGCTTGTGGAAACCTTAGGACCCTTTCAGCAGTGGGTCCTAGATTTTATCGGGGAAATCCATCCTGCTTCCAGTGGTCAACATAGATGGATATTGGCTGCTACATATTACTATACTAAATGGATTTAAGCTATTCCCACAAGGAATGCTTCACACAAAGTGATCATTGGTTTCCTGGAAGACATCATATCAAGGTTTGGGTGTCCTGACAAAATTGTCACTGATAATGCTGCATCATTCAAGGCTGAACCATTGATTCATTTTTGTGAACAGTTTGGGATCACTTTGATTCATTCCACCCCTTACTATCCTCGGGGAAATGGGATTGCAAAGTCCTCGAACAAAATCATTATAAAGATCATTAAAAATTTGTTAGAGGATAACAAAAAGGCATGGGATTCAAAACTCAAATTTTCTCTATGGGATGACAGAGTGACAGTGAAAAGGTCCTTGGGACTTTCCCCTTTCCATCTGGTGTATGGAGTTGAGGAAGTTTTTCCTTCTTAGCTTGCCTTACTTGTGGAAAAATTCATCCAAGATTATCAAGGGGAACCTGATCATATGATTAGAAGGATTCAACAGCTGGTTGAAGTGTAGTAGACCCGAGAGCATCTTGTAGACAAAGCATTTGACCATCAACTGAAGATCAAGAACGCTTTTGACAAAAAGGTGAACAAAGAGGATTTTCAATTGGGTGATCTGGTACTCAAGTGGGATGCACTGAAGCAATATAATGGAAAGCATGGTAATTTTGAAGCTTTATGGATCGGTCCTTTCAAAATCTCTGAGGTATTCTCTAATAACACTTTCAAGTTGTAGAATATGGAGAATGAAGAGGTTTTTGGTGGCCTTGTCAATGGGAATTTCCTGAAAAAGTACTTTTCTTTAGCCTTGAGTGGCTCTTCAAGTCATTGTAAATATCATTCTCTTTTTATTTTTTGTTTCAATAACTAACCCCATAGCCCTAGGATAAGGCATTGTATCTACTCATTCTTGGTAGCCTGCAGGGAGCATGCCATCCCCTGTGGAGCCAATGCCATCACACTAAATTGCCTTGGGTCTTTTAGTTTGTTTTCAATCTTTTTTTAAACCTTAGATTAAAAAATTTTCTTTTAAAGTCTCATCCCTTTAAATCTTATGTTTGCTAGGACCCCTTAGATTATTAAAGTTTGAGTCTTATCTCTAGTTTGATCCTCAAATTGATTTTTTGGTCCTAGAACCATTTTATCTCATGAATTATTTTGGTCCCCTTCATGACTTGTCCCTAGGTCGATCCCTCCCATGATTTGACTGATGTGACACACCTTTCTCCTCGCTCATTATTTAGTAGGCATACCTCATTCTTCTTGCTTACCCATCTAATCATTTTTTGAATTGGACATGCTGCCTACTCATCAAGAAGTTCCGTAGCACCTGTCCAGTTCAACATACTTCCACCTCAAGTCATGATTTCCATGACTGATGTCATGTCCCTTGTTTTGAGTGCCAGTAGTTAGTTAAATATGTTTTCCATATATTTCATTTACGATCCCTAGTAACAGTTTATAATTTTGAAAGGCTCAACAGTGATGTGCTGCGCAAATTCACAAATCCTGATTATGTGACAACAAGGCAACCAAGTTTGAGACTGAAGTGGGTTTGAGGGCCGAAGTTTTTGCAATCTCATCCTGAGATTTCATTGAAGATTCCAATAGGTGTCTACTCCACAGGTATCCCATGTTCTCCCCTATGCATATTAATTTTCACAAGAAATTTGTGCTCGGGTTTTGGTTTGCCAAGTTTGCACAGTCGTGAGGGAATCATCTTTGCATGATAGTCTTGTCTTCTTTATTTTTCAGACCTATATCTTCATTTCCTGTGTCTAAGTATGATTACTGCTGCCTGCCTTAGCCATTGAAATAACAAGCCTATAAATAGCCTATCCTCTGCGTATGCGTTTCTCTACCCAGAGGTGTTGCTTAAACCCTCTCTGCTTTCCTTGTTTCCTTTCACCTTGGAGTTTGGCGTTTTTACTCAATTGTAGAGAGCCAATTTTGGATTACTCCCTCACTATTTACACTCCAGAATACCTATACATGCCTAAGGGTATAATTCCTAAAAATTGAGCTTGGCTTACTAACATCAATATGTTTAAAAGGGTCAACCTTATATATTTGAAGCCTGATTCAAAGCCTTCCCGATCATTACCATCCCTTAATCCTTTTAAAATCCCTCATTCTGAGCCATGGAAACTCCTCAATTGAAGAAGACACACAAAGGTGGAAAAGTGGTTAGGACAAAACTGGTGGACATGCATCTTTTTAATATAGAGCCCATGGCAAGAGAGGCCTTTCAAAGTGTAGGGTGCCTCTCTTTCTGTCAAAACATGTAGAGAGGCCATCCAGAGGTAGCAAGACAATTTGCATTATAGTTTGATGGCAGGAAAACCAAGGTTGGGGATTTGGAGTTTGAGGTGATTGAAGCCTCTATCTCAGCTGCAACAAGGATCCCCATTACACGTGAAAAGTGGTTCAAATCCATGGATTTGAGTTCAACCTATGAAAAATATATTTTTAGACCTGAATATCAAGTCAATGATTTGTCCAAAATTGTTCCAAGGAATCAATTGATTGAACAATTTGACAGATTATTGAAGATCATACATAGATATTTTACTTGTGAAGGGAGATTTAACACATTGTACCAGTACCATATAAGGTTGTTGCTACATTTTACTGGTAAGGTTGAGATGGATATTCCCTATTACTTCTTGAGGAGTATAGGTAAGATGTCAGACATGATACAATCCAAATCTAAAGATGTGGATTCTAGCCTTTTCCACTCTTGATTAATCATAATGCTAGTCTCCGAGGAATTGGGTAAGAAAGAGATTTCATGGGAGCATTTTGTTGTTACCTCTCATTTCAAGTTAGATCTAGCACCAACTTCTCAATCATAGAAGGCAAGTCCTTTTTCACCCACAAGTACTACTAAAGAAGGGACCAGTAGGAAGAGAAAGGGAAAAGCCCCTGTTCACGTTTCAAAGATTAGAAAGTAGGTCACAGAAGTTGAGGAGGAAGTTTGTCCTTCTCCACACAGAGACTTTTCACCACCTCCTCCACCAGGGTTAAAAGAGGTGCCTTCTTCTACCAAAGCCACATCCAAGAAAGGGAAGAAGCTTATCTTTCCCTCTTCTCCTCCACCAGTAAAAATCAAGAGTAAAAGACCCTTCACAAGGTCATCAATTACTAAGGAGATTTTCAAAGAGTAGTCTTTACCAGAAACCCCTGTTCAAAAGAAGAAAGGAAAAAGCATTGAAAATCCTATGGAAGAGAAACAAGAAGCCCCTATCCAAAAGAAGAAGGGAAAAGGAATTGAAAATCCTGTGGAAGACAAACAAAAATCCCCCGTATAGAAAGGGAAGGGTAAAGGTACTAAAAGACATTTGGAGAGAAAAGATGAAACCTCTGTGAAAGATTTTGAGAATCCTATGGAAAGAAATGAAGAAACCCCTTCATAGAGGAATAAAGTTAAAATCAAAGCCACCAAGAAACCTGATGAGGTAGACAAGACACATCCCATGCAGGTGGAAGAGGAGTCTGAGAAGGAACCTATTGAGACTGTGCTCAACACTGCTCCTCCTGACAATCAGACCTTCAAGAGACTCATTAGGTAACTTAGAGATGCAAGGAAAGAGGTGGATCAATTGAAAAAGGAAGAAATGTATGACAGGGTGAAAATGAAAGAGCTGATGGATGGCTACAACCATACCCTTGACTTGGAAAGGTTTGCAGCAAGAAGGGTCCAACCCCTTCATAGACATCTAAAGAAACTTTATAGACAAAACAAAGGCTTTCAGTCTCATAACAGGAAGCTAAAGGAGAGCTGAAGCACTTTCAAGATGAGTTATCCCAAATAAATTTACAAGTGTTGGTTGAAGTTTCCATTGAGGATGACAAACCAGTGGCTAAGGAGAGCAGAACTACACTAAAGAGGCCTGTCAATGCTAAGAAGAAGAAGTCTTCTATGTCGATTGAAGATCCTCTTTCTACTAGAAAGCATGTGAGGTTAAGTGTCAAAATGAGAAAATAGTTGGTAAAAGGTAAGCCCCATTTTTTAGGATGGTTCCTTTCTGGGAGATTTAACTGATATGAAAATATTATCTCTGCCATCTATACAAGCTGCTAAGCATTTAACTATTCGGGTTTTGGGTTTTTGCTAAGTTCTAGTTTCCCCAGTGGTAAAAGGCACTACCTATTGTACAATCAAGGAACCTAATTAA